>JAIOTZ010002198.1:0-22134 GCA_023374045.1 Limonium bicolor | reverse complement strand
AGAATCTTTCAGGCTTCAACCCATAAATTTTGAGCAAAAACACCACCGAACCACACAAACGCCGCCGTCCGAGGCGGTCCGCACCCACGGACGCTACGTCCGGGGTCCCGGACGCCCTGTCTGTAAGCCCGGACGCCCCCGGACAGTGGCAGGAGAATTTTATTTTCAAATTTAGGGTTTTTAAATTTATGACCGGGCCCACGGACCCTTGTCCTGGCCCCGGACTTTTACAAATTGTGTTTTCTAATAATTTGACTTTTTTGTTTATTTTAGATAACTAGGGTCCGTGGCTTCGGACATTAGGTTCGTGGCCACGGACGGAATCAAAATTTGACCTAATTCTGCCTCCAAAATCCTAGTTTAGGTAATTTCAATTCTCACTTTAATTTTCTGTCAAAAAATGTTAAAAATACAAAAAAAAAAAATCAGAAGTGCGCACTTAGGTTAAACAACTTCGTAGTAAGCCGTAAATAAAACTAAGTAGAGGAAAAACGACCTAGGAGGGGTAATGAAAGTAATCTGAACCCTAAATTAGTCGAATACTAAGCCCCCGAACCCGAAATTTACCTTTCCTAATTTACTCTAGGTTAAAATTAGGTGGCAACTCATAAAAGGTCCAGTGAGCTAGCTTAGGTTAATACTTAATGTTATATGGTATTTATTAAACTTAGGCTATAAATGAACCTAAAACCCGTTAGATCCTAATCAGCTTTAATCAACATAGGATAGGGTTTAAAATCGAGGCTCACAGACTGGCGACTCTGCTGGGGACAACTCTTAATTTTAACTTGTTTAATTTTAGGAAAGAGGGCTTAACTCGAAAAATTGTTTATTTGTGGCTTTATTACTTGTTTGTTTACTTTTGTGCGCACTTTAGTTTTCTGCACTTTGCATCATATGACATGAGGGTCCATGCAAACCGATTTTATCCCGGGACCCGTTTGAGGTCCCTTGTCAGGGACTCACACCTTTTAGGTGATGTGAATAAGTGGGGGAAAAGAGGAGGTGTTGTCTAACCACACCCTCTTAATGCCTGGGCTTTAGCCCCAAGCATTTTCCTGGCAGTATCCTTACCTAGCCCATTGTTTGGTCAGTCAAAGACCCGATCGTAGACGCACACCTTCAAGTGATGTGAAAAAAGTAGGGAAGCCTAAAGAGAATAGCGTGCAAGCCCTATTCCTTTTCGGTGACCTGGGCCCATGCCCCAAGCACCTCTCCGGATCGATCCATACCCAGTTTGATTTAAACGTCTAGTGAGGACATGTTGAACTGTGTGGGCCTTGTTGCTTGTATGATCGGCCCACTACCACCTAGAGATTGATGGAACTTCTCCTACATCAAACCTAGCCCAACCTGAATTGGCAACACTATTTGTTTGCAGCCCAGAGGCCCTGTTTGGTTTAACATGTGAGTCGTTCGGGCTTTAGCCCAAAAGCCTAGACTTAGGTGATTTTCTCTGGCGCAACTTGAATTATGCAATTAGTTCTAGGCCCATATAAAAAAGAATCCACCTGAACTGAAATAACTCACAAGTCCTGAAAATAAAATCTTTTTTCGGCTTAGCAACCATCTTCTCTTGCCCGAAAATGTTAGGCCCATTTGTGATTTAGGGCCCATTCCAGCTCATGTACTTTACTTCAGGTCCAAACACATTCCGACCCAAGGGCTCATTCTAGTCTAGGTAGACTTCTTATCATGACCCTAATGAAAATACATAATTGATTCCTCAAATCTCACAAACGTACAGAACACCGAGAGTTATAGTGGTTCGGCCAATAATCCGGCCTACATCCACTTCTAACAATCTTATTCCCTTCTTTGGTATTACAACTTTAGAGAGCTTTCTAGTATTTTCTCTCTCTTCTCATAATGTGTCCCCTTACAAATGAGCCTATCATCTCTATTTATAGACCTTCTAGGGTGAAGTCTATCTCATCATCCTTATACATGTGGCATTACTTTTATTAGAGCAACCTCCTTAATTTTGGTACATCTCTTCTTGTAAGCCTTCCGGTCCCAAAGTGTGAGATGTGGGATCCGGTCATGGGGCACGGGGCCGGAATAAGGGACCTGATTATGGAATGCGGGCCGGAATACGGGACCCGATTATAGAATGCGGGCCGGAATACGGGACCCGATTATAGAATGCGGGCCGGAATACGGGACCCGATTATAGAATGCGGGCCGGAATGATGTTTGGCGCCCAAACTGGAGCCCGAACAAGGTCCTGAAGGGGTCCCGGGGTCCGGACCGGGATCTGTGGCCTAGACTGCTTGACCCCCTTGTCTTCGTTATATATTCTTCTTATCCTTGTCATCAGTCCCACAAGTTCTACTTTTTTCCTACTTAAAAAAGTGGAACTTACAAAAGAAAGATAAAAATTTACATTCTTTCTACTTTTCCTTTCTCCTATCTCCTAGTCCCACAAGTTCTTTTTCTTTAGTTTTTACAAAGAAACATGAACTTACAAAAAATCGGTACATTTAGTACAACCAAAAAGTCCCACAAGTGTCTTTCTTATGAATCTGACAAATTGGAAATTCCGGGACATACGTCTTTGAGCTAATATGTCTTGATGGATGGGTCCCATAAAATCTTGATGGATGGATCCCTTGATGTTCTTGATATATAATATTTAAGAAGGCCAGAAATCCAGAAGTCCAGAAGTCCACAATAAGATCTTCATAAAGAAGACCAATGGTTCTTTTAATAAGAACCATTCCCTTTTTGAAAGGGTGAAATAATATGATGATTAAATCTTTTGCTTTTATTAGCCAAAGGATGATAGTTCCCTTAAAGGGAGAACAAAAGATAATATATTTTCCCAACTTTGCTTATGCTAGCCAAAGGATGGTACTTGTGATTCAAGTATGGTGCGGCGTCCCACACCTAACAATGCACCCATTACAGGCGACCAGAGCTCCTGATGGGTCCAGAGATGGGTTTTTTTGTTGGCTCGATGGCCGGGCATGATAGCCCAAGTTGGCACGATGGCCGGGCATGATAGCCCAAGTTGGCACGTTGGCCGGGCATGATAGCCCAAGTTGGCACGTTGGCCGGGCATGATAGCCCAAGTTGGCACGTTGGCCGGGCATGATAGCCCAAGTTGTTACTTTCAAGGCATGATAGCCTGTAGGTGTTGTTTTTCAAGGCATGATAGCCTGTAGGTGTTACTTTCAAGGCATGATAGCCTGTAGGTGTTACTTTTTCCAGAAGGCCTAGAAAAGCGCCTTGGTATTCCGTCTTCGATGAGACGACCAGAGAGCCTATGAGAGCACCATGGATTTTGATGATACTTTTGTCCTTACCCTTGGAGGCATCCATAATGATAGAAACATTTTTAAGCAGCTGCCTTTAGAAGTGATGTTCATAGCAGCACTCGGTAGATGCAGATGTGGGCTGTCTATTCCTGTCAGGCGAGCTGTGAGCGCTGCTTTGCCTGAGTACGTAAGAGAGTGCAAATGACTACAGTAGACTCCAGTTGCTGTTTTTGGACTTAGTATATATTTTTATATAATGTTCCTCCCTCTAACGGCCGGTCCCTGCTCCAGCATTTCTTACTTGGCGTAGACTTGAATAGGAACTCAGTTGCCATGGGCCTGACGAGAGTATAGCTGCCAACCGATCACCTTTATCAGTTGCAACTGGTTTTTGGTGGTGCTCGGACACTTTTCTGGTAACATAGGGCTTTGAAATGTAGAGGTGCACTCAATTGTAATATGCGCTGATCCCACCCTTTCCTCCTCTCAATACATGCAAGCCATCGTGCTTTAAGCTCTGCAGGTTCGCGTGGTTGTTCCAGCTTTGTTCTTATCCTCGCAGTAACATTAAAAAGAAGTGTGAATAGAAAGGTGTCTGCGACATCAGTGCAACTAGTGACAGTATGACAGGCCAATATCGACAAAAACCAGAAGCAGGGAAACAATAGGATATGTGGAAGTAATAAAAACAGAGGAAGATGCCATAAGTTTTGCCATATATTGTATTTTTGAGACAGAGATCAAGATCGGCAATAACAGCAGAATACATGCTAAGAGGGGATAAAAGACTGAAGTGAAGGTACTGCTTATTTCAGATTCAACATAGCCTTATAGGACATATAAACAGAACTAAAATCCGGCATTTCTCCTAGATATAGTAATTACTGGAACAAACTTATTCAACAACAGTGCAGATTTTGGAAACCAAAATCCAATGCTTTCTAAGTTTACGGTAGAAGCTAAGTAAACTTTAAATCAGACACTTAATGATTTCCACATAGAAAACTGGGCATAATTTTTAGGCATTGTAAACTGTAATACTAAGAATTTTTAAGCCGAGACAATTCATAGTAATGTTTTAGCATGTAGCAGCAGCGCAGATGCTGCACACTTTAGTTTTCAACATCATGCATCCATGGTCAGAGAATGGAATAGATTATTATACATCCATTGCTAGCAGCAATATCCTTCTAGGCTGATTCAAGAATAAGATACCTAATAGCTGACAGTATGCCAAAACATACGCCAAATGCATCCACAAAGCATAGTAAAAGATACACGTGTTTTCCTAGCCGAGAAACTAGAGCTAGATTGTTTATAAGCTCGTCATAAATAAAAAGCCAAATCAGAGAGCATGACAAGGTAGAGGCAAGTCGCTTATAGTATAGTCTCAAATGATAGCAAAAACCAGATCCGGTTAATCTCATGACACAATTATGAAGTTGTGGATGTGTCAAAACGAGACACGAAGGGGCAGTGGAAATAAGTGAAGAATAGATAAGGCATTTATCTAAGAATTTAAACTGTTGGAAACTATATATTTGAGGCATGTTTTGCTCAAAAGCGATAATATGGTATTGGAGCTTAAGTGAATCTTTTTTTTCAAATGTTGATAAGATTATTAAGTATAATCAGCAAAGTAGAAGAATTTTAAGGACAACTAAACGGAATGGCAATGCTGGAAGAACAATTTTGAGCAAAAGTAACTGAAAAAATTGCTGCGAGGTTGAGTTTTTGAAATTTGAAGTGATAAAATACCTCCTGCATTACATGTTTCGGATTCTAGAAACAGATTTAAGGTTTTAATAGCCTCCCTTCAAAAAATCCCAGCTTGCTACCAAATATTTTTGGTTTTGCATCATATTGATGGTAAAAAGGGCAAGATCATATTTTAAAATAGGAAAGTGTTAGAAACGGATATGTTGCAACAATGACGAATGTATCATGCAAAGTGGTAATTCTTGACAGTACACTGATCATAAGAAATAGCTGCACGTAGCTATAGTAAAAAATGGATCCAACCATCCATGAGTCACAGCAGCAAGTATACAACCAGAATCGAAGTTGGCTAACAGCAGCAGCATAGATAGTAGTAGATACAGATTAAGTTTCCCAATGTTTCAAATGTTTACACAGATAAATTCTGAAAAAAATCAGTTAATAGAGAGGATTCAGCTTGGTTAACTAATCAGATTATGCCCTTTTATCGGCTGAAAGTACATATATTCTTCACAGAATCTCTGCAATTTCTCAGATTGAAAAACATGCAACCCCAGTTTTACGAAAAAGCAAAACAAGATTTGCACCACGAAGTAATACAATATGTATGATTTTTGAATATTTCAGTGTATTGAGTTTTGTACTTTATACAGTTTGCAGTAATCAAAAACTGCAGCAAAGGTTTTTGCACATGTCAAAGGAAGCGCCAAAAATATGCTTCAGGAGTTCAAAGAGAAGATTTATGCGAAGTTTCAAAGTTAGACCCTTGTTTTTGACAGAAACAGATTTTAATTATGAAAGTAATTACTCAAAACAATAATAAACAAAGGGTAAAATTGCTCTTTTTTTTAAAAAAAGAAGATTACTGCTTATGTTCGTAGTATGGCACTGAGTTCCCGAAAAGGTCTAGATTTACAAAATTGGAGCCTTATTTGCAGTAATCCTTGGGAACTCAAGCTGAAAGTTAGAAAGAAGTTGTAAGAGACTGTCGTACAAATACAAATACGAGGACCTTTATTCACGGAAGACTAAAATTTAACAAAAATGTTCAAAAGCATTTCTCTGCCCTTAATCTCCAGCAGAAAACTAGAAGAGAATTTCATAAGTAAGCAGAAAGTAATCGTATCTCTGGAAAATTCGAAACTTATACCAAAGGATCAATGTTAACACCCAGAAGTAAGAGAATGGAGAACAGTGGCTATAACGATATGCAACAGTTTTGAAACTAAATCAACGACCAGAGAAAATCTAGGTTTACACTGACTATAGCAATTTCAACTCTTCAACTAGGGATTTAGACGGTTTTATATGAAGAAAGAATACAACTGTTAATATGTTTAATCATAAATGATATAAGAGAATTTGGACTTATCTGGATAATTAGCCTTGATTATATGTCCTGGGCGAGAACTTGAGCACCTTCTTTTTTCCTTTTTAGGGGTTCCTCCATAAATTGCTCTGCGCTATCTTGCCCTTTTGCCTTTGACACGTCTTTGCATTGTATTTTCTTCTTCGGCTGTTGATTGCAGTGACTGCACGTTGAATGCGAAGGTCGCGCCCAGGTCTGATTGCTCCTGGTCCTTAAGCAGAAAACATCACCCGGAGAAATTTGGTGCGGCCGAGGGAATCTGTTGCGGCCAAGGAGATCCGGCTGCCTTCCGGTGCGGCCAAGGGAATTTGTTGCGGCCAAGGAGATCCGGCTGCCTTCCGGTGCGGCCAAGGAAATTTGGTGCGGCCAAGGAATTTGTTGCGGCCAAGGAGATCCGGCTGCCTTCCGGTGCGGCCAAGGAAATTTGGTGCGGCCAAGGAAATTTGTTGCGGCCAAGGAAATCCGGCTGCCTTCCGGTGCGGCCAAGGGAATTTGTCGCGGCCAAGGAGATTCGGCTGCCTTCCGGTGCGGCCAAGGGGATTTGTCGCGGCCAAGGAGATTCGGCTGCCTTCCGGTGCGGCCAAGGGAATTTGGTTATTTTGGGACCTGAATATCGGTGTTGATTCGTAGATGACTCTTGCTGCTGAAGACATCTTGGTTGGTGATCCTTAGGTTGCGATCGAGTCTCTTTCTTTAATAACATTGCTTGGCCTTAATATAAAGGCGCCCTGGTCAAAATTCTGCCACCGAGACCGCCTCGAATCCTTGCCACTGAATTTGCCCGTACTTTGACCGCTTTAATTTCTTTCGAACTCTCAAAGCCTCGTTTGTTGCTGAGCCTCGATCTCTACTGCAATCAAAGTGTCGTGCGGGGCTGTTTCTTGTTGGATCAGGGGGCGCCTGTGGTAGCCGGGCCTGAATTTGAAGACAACATTGGGGCCATCCGGACAAAGAGAATGCTCGCTGAGATCGGCGCACCGCCTGGATCAAGAGGACACTCGGTGTTGAGATCCTCATACTGCCCGTCTGGACAAGGATGCCGGATGGTGAGATGTTTAGTCAAATTTGTAGGGCGAGGCGAAATCTCCCGGATTTGTTCCTGTTTCCTCGTTGATAGCCCCGCTTGCTCCTGGAAAATGGATTTCAGAGTTTGTACCTAGATTCAAAACTTCGATACTTCCTGCAGAAAATTATCAAAATGTTTTAAGAATGCCATGATGTGATGATAAATAGGTAAATAGTTAGGGAAATATTTGATCTGGTGTGATGGAATCTTTGGACATGGTTCATGGTTGAAGTTGGAACCCCTGATTCTTGGTTGTTTGACTTCTCCGATCTAAGCTGGTCGACAATATCGTTAATCTCACAAAAGCCTTTGAGACTCTTGCTTCTTCGATTTATATGTCTTGATTTTCCTTAATTTGCCCCTCTCCAGTCACGATCGCTGCAGGACAAGCTCTATCTGTAAAAATCGCGTCGATCATTGCGTCTGGCCACTCTCTTGTCGACGATTTTTTTTTAGAGGATTAGCTCTTCCTGATCTCGAATCACATCCCCTCCGACTTTATCGAGATTTCTCTCATCGCTTTCGTCACTCGAGATTATTCAAGATTCGACACAAAATGGAACTTCCTCATGAATTCTTCAATTACCCTTTAGGAATGCTTCTTTGTTCGTGGATAAGCTTCCGATTTCGTTTTGATGGAGAGACCGCCCTTCACAGGAATTTGTTCCCAATTTTCTGGTGAATCGAAATGATTTCTTCCGTTAATCCGACGCACAACTTATCTAAGCTCTTTATCTCGATTGGAAGTGCCGGATCCAGGCCGGCCGTGATTTGAATTGAGGAACCATTGAGATAATTCCATTTGATTTGTGGTAATCCCTGACATGCCTTTCTTCATGTCAGAAATCCTTTCTCCTTCCGTTCTAACCTTTTTGCTTAAATCAACTGATCAGGACCGTCGACCGTAAGAAAGTTCGGAAGCGAATCTTGAGTTTCTTTAGCCAAAAAGTGGAGTTTTGTATATGAATTTTGACGAAGACGCCGCGAGGTTGCCGAAACAGTGGGGATCTTCTTAGCCTTCCTGTTTCTTGGTTTCGCATTGTTGCTTGATTCTGGAGCTTAATACATGCAGTAGAAAATTCTTTATTCGTACAGCTCAGAACTTCTCAAACGAATCCAACGAGTTTCTTCTTCGATTTGATTTCTGACGACACTTCTTGCTGGACCGTGGTGAAATCGTGGTTGCAGATTTTCAGCCGTTCGTTTCCCACAGACGGCGCCAAATGAAAATACATAATTGATTCCTCAAATCTCACAAACGTACAGAACACCGAGAGTTATAGTGGTTCGGCCAATAATCCGGCCTACATCCACTTCTAGACAATATCTTTATTCCCTTCTTTGGTATTACAACTTTAGAGAGCTTTCTAGTATTTTCTCTCTCTTCTCATAATGTGTCCCCTTACAAATGAGCCTATCATCTCTATTTATAGACCTTCTAGGGTGAAGTCTATCTCATCATCCTTATACATGTGGCATTACTTTTATTAGAGCAACCTCCTTAATTTTGGTACATCTCTTCTTGTAAAGCCTTCCGGTCCCAAAGTGTGAGATGTGGGATCCGGTCATGGGGCACGGGGCCGGAATAAGGGACCTGATTATGGAATGCGGGCCGGAATACGGGACCCGATTATAGAATGCGGGCCGGAATACGGGACCCGATTATAGAATGCGGGCCGGAATACGGGACCCGATTATAGAATGCGGGCCGGAATGATGTTTGGCGCCCAAACTGGAGCCCGAACAAGGTCCTGAAGGGGTCCCGGGGTCCGGACCGGGATCTGTGGCCTAGACTGCTTTGACCCCCTTGTCTTCGTTATATTCTTATCCTTGTCACCTAACCCAAAACCCTAGATCTAGGTGTCATCTTTTAGGCCCAACCAAAATCACTCGGCCCAAGTTCCAGTTCACATATAGAGCAATCATTGTGGCCCAAGTACCACACTCATAACTCATTCCATTTGAGGCCATAGACCAATTCATAGTTTTGGCCCATGAGCTTCGCTCTCAATCCAGAATTTCCCCATAAAACATTTGAATCCAAGATAGTTTGCATAACTCATTCATTCCAGTTTCTGGCTTCAAGGCCCAGCAAGAGCATCAAACGAATCTTAGACTTCAAGGCTAATCCCTCGGCCCAGTGGCCCATTCACCATCCATGTGATTTCCTTCAGCTTGTTTGCTCAATTTCTGGATTAAGGGGATTCGGGCCTACATGTTCGTTCTAGTCTAGGAATCGCTCTAATCTATGCACTACACTCTCAGCTTGGCGAAGACTCAGGTCCAGTTACTTCCTACATAACCCATAGGCTGAAATACCCAAACTTAAATATAGCGATTAAAATAATCCTAATACGTATTTAAGGGCCTAATGGTGCCTAGTAATATTGGTAAGGAAAAATTAAATCCAAATGAAAGGAAGAAGCGCTTAAAAAGTCAAAAACGCTAAATAAACATTAAATAACCATAGGAGGTATGAGACCTCGGTTAGCGTATTATATAGATTATTCAGGCTTAATAAGGCCAAAATAATATATGGGAACAACTCCCGAAGAAAACAGATCCAAATAATATATTAAAACGCTAATAGAGCATTAGCACACGTTTTTCGAGGAAACCTGAAAACGTGACTTTAAGTGGTCAAACCAACCCGTAAAAATTATAAATCACTAAATAACAATAATTAAGCATTAATGGAAGCTTATCAACCAATAAAATTAAAGAAACGAGAAAATTCTAGAAAACGGACCCGGTTAGTGAATAGTACCAAAACTGGGTAAATTAACGAGCGTTTTCTGTAAAAGATGAAAAACGCTCCAACTGGTATTAATGTATGGGGCCGGTTTTATTAAGAAAGGAGCCTTCTCACACACTCACACAAAGCTAGCTAATTAAATAAGAAGTCAAAAAGTAAAAAGGTGCTCACAAACTCTCTCACCTCTCATTTCACTCACCTCTCTCTTTCCTTCCTTTTCCCCACCGTACTCTCTCTCTCTTCCTCCTCCCTTGTAACACCCCAACCGCTAATCCTATGCTTACCGTCTAATCGTCCCGTTAACCCTACGAGTTCGCAGCGGAAATATTACTACTTACTACGGCGGGTGGTACAACGCCGCTAACCGCCCATACGGCTAGCTAGGCTTACCTTACTTACAGTCACGGTCTGATGAACATAATATACCGAGCTACTAAAATTGCTTGCCAAATACCATACACCAAATACTTACATCATTGGATCACCGAGTATTAAAGTATATTCGATTACATCATTTCTAAGTTCCAAAAAAAATGAGTTTCTAAGGCTACCCATCTATACCCCAATCCAATACTTCCATTATCCAAAAAGGTGTACCCCATGGTACACCGGCTATTCAAAAACTACAACCATGTACTACTCAGTACACCAATCATAATCCAGTGTTTACATTCCAAAAAGAAGATAAAAGAAATGAAACTAGATCTTCACATCTTCATCCCTCACGGTTACCTGCGTGTAGTAAAAATGGTGCCCCAAGGGGCTCAGCAAACGCTGCGTATAAACTCCGCATATACCGCGTGCTAGCTAGGGCACGCCGACTATTTGACGTCCACTAAACATGCTGTTCAATTATTTCATACTACATGCTTGCATACTACATACATGTTAATACAATCCATTACACAATCAAGGCAACAATATAATAGCACACATCTCTTACCTTCACAAGGTTAGCCAAATTATGCATCCGAGTTAATCGGGATGCTTTACTCTTTACTCATTACTTACTTTTCTTACTTACAATTACTACTTTCATTTACTTTACTTACTCATTCTTACTTACTTTCTTATACTCAAGTTAAGTCGTCGGGACCTCGCCCCCTGGGGACTACGCCGTCCCACCTCAGGGATTTACTTGACTCACCAATCCGGGATGCTACCCACTTAAGGGATTTGGGCCGCGGACCAGTTTAAGAGTCAGGAATTGGAGCCAACCTCTCGTGAATCCGCATCCTCACGCGTGGCTGCAACTATATCGGACTTCTACTCATTCTAATTTAATTACCAATTTAAGTTAGGATGGTTAGCTTGTTAGGAATAAGTTAGAAGTCCAAACTCATCACAATCGATCACAGTACAATACATCATACATACACACATTCATATTCATCCAAACATTTCATGAATTGTACAAACTAAGATTTAAGAAAATATTCACAACATACAACACTACATATTCACAAGTATGCATATTAACTCCGATTTGTGCATTTATCTTATTTGGCGATCAATTAGCACACAACACATAAATCAGAGTAACCAAGATAGCATACGGGGCATGAGGAATCCATACCATTCACCGTTGTACGTGATTCCAAACGTCCTTCGGTGTCACAACCCAAGTCCTATTATATACATACAATTGAGTAATTAATATACCTATCATAAATCTAACTCCTACTTACTATGTCCTCATACTTCTTACACTTACACTTTACTTACTTATTTTTCATTACTTAAGTTTCACTTTCTCACTTAACATTTGCACGCTTACATACATGTACTATATTATATATATATATATATTATATGTAGGTATATATATATTGCATATATTATTTAATTTAAATAAATTTCTTTTTTTTACAGGACCGGACTTGCGACCGACCTTGCAAGTCCGGTCCATTCCAGTAGCTCAGATTACGGAAATTCTTCTGGCCGACCGACCTTGCAAGTCCGGTCGCAAGGTCGGTCCATTCCAGTAAGTTTTGGTTTCGAAATTTTGGATTCGACCGACCTTGCATGTCCGGTCCCAAGGTCGGTCCATTCCAGTAAGTTCGCTACAGGCGAATTTTAGCCCGACCGACCTTGCAAGTCCGGTCGCAAGGTCGGTCCATTCCAGTAGCTTACCCGACGGAAATTTTTTGAGTCGACCGACCTTGCAAGTCCGGTCGCAAGGTCGGTCCATTCCAGTAGGTTACAGACGGGAGAATTTTCTAGTCCGACCGAACTTGCAAGTCCGGTCGCAAGTCCGGTCGATTCCAGAAGCTTTCCCGTCTTTGTAAATCTGGGCTCGACCGACCTTGCAAGTTCAGTCCCAAGGTCGGTCCGGTCCAGTATTTGCATTTTTATTTCTGTTTTCAGTCCCCTCTTTTACCCATTACTTCCCCATTGTTCCTACACTTAATCCCACATGTTTTACCACTATATAAACCTCCTAACACACCTTAGTTCATTCTTTAATTCAACACTCATTCCTATACCAATTTACCCTCTTGTTTCTAGATTCATTTCAGCACTTACACTAACTCTCTTCTAGTTGAATTTGCTACAGATTTTGACATTTACTCTCCTCTCCTATATCTCCCTCTTCTATTAACAATTCCAACACTCCTAATGCATTTAGACTACATTATCTATCTCTCTCAACTTACCCTCTATCTATCTCAAACAAAATCTGTTACAACCTACCTTATTCCCCTAGTTTAAATTTCATTAAGTGTTCTAATCCTATATAAATTTTGACATAACCTCCCCTATATTTTTACACTCTCACCACATATTCTAGTTCACATTTCAACACTCATTTCACCTGTTTCAATAGACATCAATATACAAGCTCCCATACACCATCAACAACACTAAGACTCCTAAAAATTCCTGACACCCACAATCCATTCCCAATCTGTTTTAGTACGTTTTAAAATGTCTTTTAAGGCTTCAAAATCTTATATCTTCACACATTACACTACTAATACATTACCATTTCCATTACTCATTTCAAGCTACCAAAAACTGTTACATACATAATATACCAAGTTATACAAAAGAGCATTCTTACCTTGCTTTTCTTCTAGATTTTCTTTCTTCTTCTTTCTCCTTCCTTCTCCTCTCTACCGGTTTTGGTATTCAACAAATCTAATATTATCACCCATACATACACACACATTCAATACTAAAACTACCCTTAATATTATTTAAGCATTCAATGTAGGTTTAGGGTTTAGAATTTATATTACCTTCCAAGAGTGCAAACGAAGCTTGGAGTGGTTCAAGAACAGGATTTCCAACTCCACCAAGATGCCAAAATCGGCTAGGATACAAGAGGCCAAACAAGGGTTTAATCTAAAATTCGTTTTGCCCTTAAGGCTAAGAAAACAATGGAGTTTTGAGAATATTTTTACCTCAAAAGAACAAGGAGAAGGAGGGCCTTCTAATGGTGGTGTTGAAGCTCCAAATGGGACATACCCATAAAACGAAATTGTAGGTTTTCGAATTTTGGAAAGATGGAAATGTAGCTCTTGGTGAGAGGATTCCAATGGTGGTATTTTTATAATTTTTGGAGGGGATTAAGGGGGGTTACAAGATGAGAGAAGAGGAGTTTGTGTGTGTTTGTTCAAGCTCCCATGGCTGCCATCAGTTTGGAGAAGAAGAGAGGAAATGAGAGAGTGAGGGAGGGGGAATCCACGAGAGAAGAGAATGGTAGAGGAGAGAGAAAGTGAGAGTGTGAGGTTACTTTATAATTTTTTGTTTGTAAATAAGAGAGTGTGAGTGTGTGAGAGTGAGAGGGGGAGCCCATCGGCTGGCATACACACACACACAACTTCACTTTTTATTTAAAAGTGGACACATAAGTTTTAGTTATTTATACTTCTACCCCACAACTTCCCGTTTTTGACAGTTTTTACTAATCTCTCGTTTTATTGATTTTATTGGTTCTAAAGCTTCCCTAATATTTATTAATGATTATTTAGTTGACCAAAATTGTTACGAGTCTATTTGACCCGCTTAAAGACACGTTTTCCCGGTTACCTCGAAAAACGCGCTTTAAGGTTCGTTAGTGGTTTTAATCCATTTTAAGGATCCGTTTTCTTCGGGATTTGTTCCCTTATGATTATTTATTAATTAAATATCTAAATTATTTATTAGCCTAATTAATCACTATTTTTAATTACGGGGTATTTCATCCCTTGTGCTGGTGATTTTTGGAGGTCCAAGGAGAACAACAATGGCTTCTCCTCTTCTTCTTCATGCTCTAGCCCCATGTGAAATACCTCTACTTAATTAAACATGATTTAAACATATAATTAATTACATTAAGGCATGTAACAACTTGTGAACGAACGATCAATTAAATTTTGTACGAGCATATACATGTCTGAAAATATGACGACGTTACATATTAATACGGTCTCGTACATATATTTGTACATATACACAATGTTACAATATTATAACGTTGTACATATAACTAGTAACGCGACATTTTAATACCGTCACATATATACAAGAAATAGGCATAAGCATACTGATACAAAAGAAAAAGAAAAAAATAGAAGAGCAAACATGCTCTAGCCGGGATTCGAACCCGAAACCTTTCGTACCATTCCCGTCCGGTTGAGCTGTGCTCGAATTCGGTAATAAACTGCAACAAATTATTACAAGTAGCAAAGTTACTCACGTATTCCATACTGAACTAATACCTTACCCATTTCCAGTATAGTATGAGACACCACGTTACTTCATTAAAGTAACGTTGCTACATTTCTATCATAAAAAAAAGAGTTAAGCAATCTTATCCCTCCATTAAGCCTGCCCACTGCCAATTAATATGGACGGCTTCTTCTGTGTATACTGGCCGGTTTGTCTAATAATTAATTGTGGCATATCCAGTTGCCTTTGTAAGCGATGAACAACACAATTTTTTTTATATAATACTAAACAAGACTTACCTACCCACCTCTTCTTCTTTGACCACACAGGGTCACCTTCTTTTTAGCCCACTCTTATCCGCTTGCACAACCTGCAAGACCACCATACATCAGATATGAGTACTTTATTATATGAATATACATAATATATGAAATACCCCAAACCTTGATATGTGGTTTAAATATTAAACTATGGTATGTAAAGGCTAAAAAGTGCCTTAGAAACATCGGTGAACAATTTAAACCATAGTAAAATGCAATAAAGCACTAAGATACAGTTTGAGCAAAAACATGCTCTAAGCTTGGAGTGAACTTGGTTAGGACCCAAAGAGCCTACCAAGACTTAATAATATTCAATTATGATTTAATAAGGCTAATTAAGTCCTTAGGAAACTTTGGTAGACAGTTAAACCAAACAAAACACAAGAATATACCTTAAAGTCAATAAGAGCAAAAATGTGCTCTAAACTTGGGATAAATTTGTATAAGAGCTAATGGTCATACCTATACCTTATAAATATGTTAATGAAATATTAAATCAATTACCAAGAAAAATCAGCTTGAAACAAGTTAACACAACAAAGTGCTTTAAGGAGTTCTTAAAGCACATTTTTGAAAAATTGTCTTGTAAATGAGTTTTTGAATGGCTAAATGTCCATCATTACTCTTTAATTAACATGTTTACTATATATCACATTTGGAAGTCTATATCAATGGGAAATCAAAATTTCACAAATATGTGCCTTAGTTTGTGAATAGTACTCAAAGTGCTAGTTTAAGTTATAAGTCACATAAGTCAAATATTGGTCAACAAGACCATAAATATCTCTAATGTGTAAGGGGGCACGGTTTTATGGGTGTAGTCATCACACTTGGCTAGCCAATTAAAAGAAAGAAAGAAAAGTAAGTAAAAGGTTACTTTTGCTTTTAACATAAATATCTTCAAAGTACCCTCTCACTCTCTCCCTCATTCTCTTTTTTCTCCTTGGTTCCCACCGTCACCTATCTTCATCCTCCCTTCTCAATCTCGTTCTCCTACAGCACCATTCATATCCCATCTCCTTTTACTTGTAACTTATGATTCCATGCTCCGAATTTAATTCTGAGACTACCGTTGTCTTAGTTAGAGTAAGCTCTTCATTCCTATCTTTTCAAATCTTCAAGAACTCCATTTTGGTGCCATGAAGAATCTCCATTGAATGGGGAAAAGCTCATCTTCTTTCATATTGTCATTCTCCTTTGTTTCAAGGTAACAAAAACCAAAGAAAATCTAAGTTTCCTCTCATTTTTGTATGTGTCCGAAAATTCACCTCACAATGGTGCTTTATCTTGCTCTCTTCATAGCTTAATTCAAACTTCAAAGGACTGGGAGGAGTCCTATCTTGCTACTTAGCCAAGCTCTCTTTCGAATTCCAAAGGTAATAATCAAATTTTGGTATTTCAGGACACTTATGTAAACCTAGGGTTTAATTATGAGTTTGAGTATTAAACTTAATGCTCATTACCTTTATATGTGTGTTGGTTAGAAGGTTGACAAGTGATAAAAGTTCCTTGCCGATTTTCAACCAAGAAAGAACAAGAGAAAACAAGTGAGAAAGCTTTAAAAACAAAGAGGTAAATGATCTCTCTTAATGTAGTTTTATGTACTAGGAAATTGAGCTATATTTTCTTAATAATTAACCTAAAGTGCCAATAGGAAATGAGCTAGAAAACTATCCACAAGGTGGACTAAAAAGACATGGGAGCATTGTTGTGTGTATTCGCAGGTTGAAGGCATTTAAATGTGGAGATTCAGTGTTTAAGTTTAATGCAATTTAAGGGCCTAAGAGCCATGTTATTTAAGGGCCTAAGTGCCAAGCAATTTAAGTTTATGCACTATATTGTGATGTAGTGTAGTTTAAAGGTTTAGTTGTGTGTAAAGAACATCTCTTGTGAAGGTGAATGTGTTTGATGGTTAAAGGATGAAAAACCATATGTCCCGTAGGCACTCAGGTCATCTCGACACAGGACTCCTCTATGTCCTGTTGCCCTTGGAATAATGCAACGTAATATACTACTATCTTCTCCCGTACCACTTCTAACAGATCCTCATTCTCCATACTAAAGGAAATTCTCTCACCACTACCAATTAAAATTTTCCTAAACATCCAGCTCCAAGTTCCAGTTTATATTCGTTACTTCTATCCTATGTGATTCTTGTGACCACTTAAGGGGAGCTTCAAGAATCATTCGACCCTGATGTGATCAGCATCAGTGTTGAACTATCTTTCCACCCCAATTTGTGTTCGGTTTCTCTTGATCAGATCAGGATCAAGTTCGACTTCCCACATCAGTTTCAAACAAGCAAATAATTTAGTTGTTTTCATTTTCTATCTTTTTACTCTTCCTAGTCATTCATACATCTCCAAGGGATGGAGTCAGTCCATCAATCATCCTCACTCTATTTCCCAAATGCTTTACTCCATGGTTCAATCCTGATGCTCATTTCCTCAACCTTCACTGCTTTCATCCCTTACTCTCCATTGTTTCAACTATTCTAACTAGGAATTACCATACTTGTAGAGTTTAAATGTTCTCAATTTACTTCCGATAATTTTACTTACGAATACACTACTCTTAGAATTCATTCATCTACTATTCTCATTTACTTCGTACTACTTCTTTAAGGGTTACAATACTTGTGGAGCTCCGTCCACTACTCGTTGCTCTTACTTACTAATACTCTTACACTGGGGTTGCAAGATGGGTACATTCCTCCTGTGGTATTTGCATATTTAATGCCTAGTTACCATAATTACAATATGAATGAGTACCTATGTTTGTTTAACATAGTACCAATCATCAATTTGATTCTCATTTGTGCTATGCACATTACGGTTTAAGTGTTTTATTCATAAAACTTGCATTAAGCGGTTTTCGCCCTACCCCCTTAAAAGGGATTACGCCCACGTAATCTACCATGTGTTATTATTATTAAACATTGGTTTAATCAATTTGGGCAATCTGAAGCGTTTAGCTTCCCTACGGTACATTATACAATATACTCTGGTCAAAGGGTCTCAACCATACCAATGGTTTAGTCTTTGCACCAAGGATTTCTATATGAGTTTATTTAACTCATCATTAATTCGGTTCTATCCTATTAGGCTTCAAGGCATTAAAAGCCATTTTGCTAAACTTACTAGCTGGGGCCCACTAGCTTCTGCTGCGTGACCCTGATAACTCGGGTTATTTACCCTTCGTGCTATCCTTAATGTACTATGCATCACCTTTTATCCGTCTATTATGGGCATAAGGTTTATTAAACAAATGCGGTATTCTTTTACCGTGTTTGAACTCAATGAGTTTAAGGTTTATAACCAGCTCTCTGGTAATCTTCTGCACATGCTATTCGTGCTTTTACGATTATTCGTTAAGCTCCTGCGACTTATTGTCGGGCGAGGTTAAGTCACTACTTAGTTGTAGTGCTGCCTCTGGTGTCACTAGTTTCTGAATTCTACCAGTTTCCCTGGTTCAGTACAAGTGTTCTTTACTTGTATGACCTTGCATTTCTATGCGTCGGTCCTAGTGACTTTCTTACGTCCTTTTCACTCCTCATTCCATTGGAATTCACACTTTGTGATTGTTAATGTATTGTACACTCTTCGTGCTTCTTTGGCCTTAGGCCGCACGGTTTGTTGCTAAGCTTGCTTAACTGGCTAGTGCCATGTTGTTGGTGAAAAGGAAGGTTTACTGCGGTTTACATTCTCCATATCCCTAACCATCTCATTAGATCATTAGCTGAACAAGTGTAATGCCAAAACACTCAGTCATACAGAGTGCAGAGGCGTAAACGCTTGACAGTAAGTCACTTATGTGATGGGAAAGAATATTTCTGCCTGTTATTTCATACTTATACTCCGTGTCATTATCTGCTACTTCCTCATATCGGTCGCTTGTTGCGCACCGTATTCTTACTCATTATACAACATCGTTTTTACTGTTTCTGTCACTGTGATAGTTTCTGTTTACTCATTGCCATTATCATTGGCACCATTCCCTTATGGTATGAATACCCTGGGGTTTCCCATGTTCGTGTGTATGACGGTTGTCGTAGCATACCGCACTACTACTATCTTCCCATAGTGGGGATGTTTTATTTCAGTTTAGGTTTCATGTGTAGGTTGGCTTACCTCACATCATTTTCATTATTGTGTATGGTATGGAAAGGAGAAACATTGAGTAATGAATTCGGGAATGGTAAGGAGGAGGAATGTATGGCTTCGGTATTAGGCAAGTATAAATGAGTAAGTATAGAAATCCCATAACCGCGAACAACTTTGAGGACAAAGTTCTTAAGGGGGGTAGATTGAAATACCCCGAACTTAAATATAAAGATTAAGATTAATCTAACACGTAATTAAAGGCCAATGACGCCTAAGCAATATTGGTAAGGAAAAATAAATCCAAAAGAAATGAAGAAATGCTTAAAAAGTGAAAAACGCTAAATAAGCGTTAAATAACCATAGGAGGTATGAGACCTCGGTTAGCGTATTATAAGGATTCTAAAGGCTTAATTATGTCTAAATAAATATGAGGGAACAAATCCCGAAGAAAACGGATCCCTAAAATGGATTAAAATCACTAATGAACATTAAAGCGCGTTTTTCGAGGTAACCGGGAAAACGTGTCTTTAAGCGGGTCAAATAGACTCGTAACAATTTTGGTCAACTAAATAATCATTAATAAATATTAGTGAAGCTTTGGGACCAATAAAATCAATAAAATGAGAGATTAGTAAAAACTGTCAAAAACAGGAAATTGTGGGGTAGAAATATAATTAACACAAACCTATGTGTCCACTTTGAAAATAAAAAGCAAAAGTAGTATGTGTGTGTATGTGTGATCGATGGGATTTCCCCCCCCCCCCCTCTCACACTCTCTCACACACCCCTCTCTTACACAAACAACAAAATAATAAACACCCCACTCACCTTTATTCTCTCTCTCCTATCTCATTTCTTTCCTCTCACGTGAATACACACCCCTCACACTCTCTTTTCTTCTTCTTCCCCTACCTCCATCGATTTCCATGGTGAAAGAAGAGAACCCACAAAACCTCACCTTCTCCTTTGTAACTCTCTCACACACTTCCAAAAATTATAAAAACCACCATTGTAATCCTCTCCTCAAGAGCTACATTTTCATCTTTCCAAAATCCGAAAACAAGCATTTTCGATTTTGAGGGTATTCCCC
This sequence comes from Limonium bicolor, assembly GCA_023374045.1. NCBI lineage: Eukaryota > Viridiplantae > Streptophyta > Magnoliopsida > Caryophyllales > Plumbaginaceae > Limonium > Limonium bicolor. The sequence continues at coordinate 1,796 of JAIOTZ010002198.1, read as the reverse complement.
ATTTGAAGCTTCAACACCACCATTAGAAGGCCCTTGTTCTCCTTGTTTTCTAAGGTAAAAAATATCTTGAAAACTCCATCTCTTTCTAGCCTAAATGGCAAAACAAAAATTAAGACTAAACCTTGTTTGGTCTCTTGTATGTTCAGCCGATTTTGGCATTGTGGTGGTGTGAGAAATCTTGTTCTTGAGCTATCCCAAACAGCCCTTGTGCTTTTGAAAGGTAATAAATTTTCTAAACCCTAAAACCTAGATTAAAGCTTGATTAATGGTTAGGGTTAGTTCATAGTATTGAATGGTGTATATGAATGGTTGTAGTGCTAGTGGATTGAGATTACAAAACCGGTAGAGAGAGAGAAGGAAGGAGAAAGAAGAAGAAAGGAAATCTAGAAGAAAAACAAGGTAAGAATGCCCCTTTTGTGTAACTTGGTATATATGTATGTAACAGTTTTTGGAAGTTTGAAATGAGTAATGGAAAGGGTAATGCATTAGTAGTATAATGTGTAAAAGAGTGCAAGTATTTTAAACCTTAAAAGACATTTTAAAACTGTCAAAACAGATTGGGAATTGAATGATTAAGTGTAGGAATTTTTAAGTGTTGTTTTAGTATTGGTAATGTACATGGGAGCTTGTATATTTTGGTTGTTGAAAACAGGTGAGATAATATAGGTATGGATGAAAAACAATGTGGTGAGTGTATAACAATACAAGGGAGACTATGGTAAAATTTACCTAGGAATGGAACACTTAGTGTGTTAGAAACTAGGTGACTAAGGTGTGTATGTGTAACAGATTTTGATTAAGGAAAATAGAGGGTAAGTTGAGAGAGATGGGTAATGTATTCTAAATGCATTAGGAATGTTAGAAATGTCGATAGAAGAGGGAGGTATAGAAGAGGAGTGTAAATGACAAAATCTGTAGCAAAAAGTATCTAAGTGCATTGTGGAAACTAGGAGGAATGAGTGTACAATTTGGTGAAATGGAGTTGGACTTGGGTATAGATATTGTAGTTGCTCGGAAATGAATTGGAATGGTAGGATGGCATTAGGAGAGGGAACTACGTATGGAGGAAATAAGAACCCAAAATCTGTAGCAAAAACTACTTGGAGAAACTATTGTAAGTGTTGAAAGGAAGTAAGGAATTGTGTAAGTTGTTTAATGGATTTAGTAATGGATTTGGTGGATGAACTAAGGAGTATTAGGAGGTTTAAATAGTGTTATAACATGTGGGATTAAGTGTAGAACAATGGGGAAGTAATGGTGAAAGAGAGGACTGAAACAGAAATTAAAATGCAAATACTGGGCTGGACCGGACTTGACCGGACTTGCAAGTCCGGTCGAGCTGAAATTTTCCCGTCAGGATGCTACTGGAATCGACCGGACTTGCGACCGGACTTGCAAGTCCAGTCGGACCAGAAAAATTTCCCGATGAAACCTACTGGAATGGACCGGACTTGCGACCGGACATGCAAGTCCGGTCGGCCAGAAAAAAATTTCCGTAACCCAGCTACTACTGGAATGGACCGGACTTGCGACCGGACATGCAAGTCCGGTCGGCCAGAAAAATTTTCGTAACCTGAGCTACTGGAATGGACCGGACTTGCAAGGTCGGTCGCAAGTCCGGTTCCTGACACAAAAAAAAAAATATTTTTAAATAATAATGATATATAAATATGTATGTATATGTATATATATATATATATATATATAGATCTATATATATATATATATATATATATATATGTATGTATCCACATATACATGTACATGTAAGAAAGTAAACCTAAGTTAAGTAAGAA
>JAIOTZ010000227.1:0-73428 GCA_023374045.1 Limonium bicolor | reverse complement strand
GGCTAATTTGTGGAGGTTCTTAGAACCGGGAAAGGGAAAAAAAACAAGGGAAACCATGCGAAATTGTTCTAGCAACGTACCATTACTTTTGCTCTTCTTTGTGCTTCATGCTTATTCTTGCCCCAAATGCTTAGTATTCTTCCTCTTTTTATTCTAACTTCACACCACTTGTTATTTGTTTCTTCTTTTGTTTCTCTTTTGTCTTTATTCTTTTTGCAGAACAATGGCCCACCGAAACCGACGTGCCACTCGAAGGGCAGCCGCCAATGCCGGTCTCCTTGATGGCCGATTCCTCAATGAAGCTGCCCGGGCATGGTACAATGCCCCACGTCGAAAGGAAATCGTGCGGGAGAGGACGGTGGACCCTACACTCATTGATACACTTCAGCTTCACGCCGTCCTCGATCCTCTCCAGTGGAGCTGTCTGCTGAGCATGGGCGGGGAATACTTCCCCAGCCAGATTTACGAATTCTACGCTAATGCCACGGTGGATCGCCATGAGCGGACGGTCTCTTCCTATGTTGGGGGGCAACCAATCGAAATCACCAAAGAAACCTTCCAGCGCTTCCTTGAGGTGCCTTGGGAGGATGTGACCTACCGCTCCTGGATTACCTCCCACGAGCAGGACGACCATAGGAAGCACTACCTGGCCACTCTCCCCGTTCAGCGCCGAAAGAAGAACCAGGCGGGGACTGATGTTAGAGTCACGATGACTCTCAACATGGTCACTGATCCGGTCAAGAGAGTCTTGCTGGCACTGCTCCGCCATAACATCCATCCGCGTGACAGCAAAGATCTTAATGCGACGGACTGTTTCCTCGTCGACTACATGCTGACTCCGGACATCACTGACGAGCCGATGTCCCTCTCCGGATTGATGTTCCGGCATCTGCTCCACATCATCGCCAAGAAGGACACCCAGCACCTGGGGTTCCCCTTCTTCATTCAGCAGCAGATTGCCCGGCTGGGGCTGCCGACTGCTGGGCTTCAGACCAGTCCTCCCATGGAGTTGATCGGGGCGCACACTATGAGGAGGTTTGGGTTCACTCAGCGCGCAGATAGCTGGTACAAGGAAGACGCTCAGACGGCTGGGCGTCCTCCTCGGGTGCCTCTGCTAGTGCCGCTCCGCTCCTGCTCCTCCCTCCTCCCCACCGACCGGCGTTGTATCCGAGGAGCGCTTTCAAGAGTACCAGCGTCAGGTGGCTGAGCACCAGCGCCTGGTTGCTGAGCAGCAGCGTCTGATGGCGGAGCAGATTCGCGCCCTTCAGGAGCAGATGGCACATGGCCACCCCCTCCCCAGTAGTTCTTTATGCAACATGGTGGATTATCATTTTTCTTGCACTTTTTAGACTCCTTCTGCTTGCTGTTTCATCTTCGATTTTACATTCAGCACTCTCGCTTTGTAGCACTTTCTTATTTTCTTTAATGCACTTTCGGATTATATGATTCAGGACTCATGTATGAGCCCCATTTTGCTTACTAATTATGGCCTTTTTGCGAATTCTTCGGAATTACGAGTGCGCCTCGTTTCCTTTTTGCCTTGCATTGTAGATATACACATTGAACGCAAGCGCTCCTCAAGGGTGAGTAAGGCCACATGCAAGAGGAACTCTTGCAAATTTTTCCGCGCTTCAACGCCCCGGACACTCACAAGTGTGGGGGAATTTGATCCACCACTCACACCTTCTCAGGGGAGTCCTCGTTCTCTCACGCCTACACACTTACATACTGCGCTAAACTTTTGTACTCTATGTTAAGTGCTTCGAAAAGGTCTTCTGTTTGTGTTCCCTTGAGTTTTGCTTCGAACAATGCGGACATTGTCCCATTCAAGTGTGGGGGAAACGACCTTTTCTTTTTGGTGCACTACTCAATTTCCCTATACGTATCTACAGCTCCCATGTAGAAATTACATTTATAGTAAGCAAGTGTCTCCATGAATTTTTAGAATTCTTCACTGATTGTTTTTCAAAAAGATCTCTCTTGAGGAGCAATTGTTTGCGGTGCTTCCATAAACCCCTCTCTTGGTGATTTTTATTGCTTAGGGGTTCTTTCTACCTTCTCATCTAGGGATTGCTAAGGGGTGCTTCCTTGTGAAAAATATTTATATAGGAACTTGAGAGACACCATAGTAACCAACAAATGAGAGTTGAGTGTTCATTAAAGTAAAGGCAAAATGCCAAACCATCTCTTCTCATCTCTTGTTGCAAAAGTGAATCAAATGCAAATCTCTATTTTTCCTTTTGTTTTTCCTCAATGCCCATTCTTGAGAGAAGTTGGCCATGGTAAAAGTTCTCCAAGTTCCAAAAATCTCTAAGAACTTGGAAGCACTCTAGATCATACCCCAAAACTCTATATTTTATTTACCCTAAGCACACCCATGTCACCACGAGAAGGTCGGTTGCACTCCTCTTGAGATGTTTCACAAATTTTGCTCACTTGAATTCAAGAGTTCATCTAGACACTTGCTTGCTTTAAATATTCCTTTTTATTGTGGGTTCCTAGCAAAATTTTGCTTGAGGACAAGCAAATAGATAAGTGTGGGGGAGTTGATAAGTGGTGAAATAATGATGTTTCAATGCCTTTATACACCTTCATTTCATTTGGTGTATAGCCTATTTCACCACTTAATAGAGTGTTTTGTGATTAATAGTGAACTTATACAGTTTGATCTTTTGATAGGTAAAAGCTCACCTTGAGCATACTTTTGACCCATTTTAGAGCTAGTGGCATGCACCAACAGCTTCCCCATCCTTCAAGCTTTCCAACGCCGCAAACGGGGAGCAATTCCGAGCCGTAACGAAGATTCTAGGCCCCGCGCAAGTTAGAGAAAACTGTTTTCTGCAGTCGACCGACCCATGGACCGACCCACACTGGGTCGGTCGGAAGCTCCTGGAGCAGAAATTTGTCTCTGCATCGGACCGACCCATTGGACCGACCCACACTGGGTCGGTCGGAACTTAAAAATGGTCACGTGCCTCGTCTCCAGAAGGCCGACCGACCCCGCGGGACCGACCCACGGTGGGTCGGTCGGACGCGGAAATTTTCTACTTATCCCAATTTTGAGGCTTTTTCACTATCTTACACTTCTACACACCAAAAGACCTAAACAACAGAGAGAGGCGAGAGAGAGAAGACAGATTAGAAGAAGAAGAAGAGAAGAAGAAGAAGAAGAAGAAGAAGAAGAAGAAGAAGAAGAAGAAGGAAGAAGAAGAAGAGAGCTCACTTTCTCCAAGCTCAACCACCTTCATCAATGGCTTTTCTCTCTCTCTCTCTCTTTTATGTATCTCTATGGCTGAGTAGAACTATTTAGCACTTGGGATGGGGATTTGAACTTGAATCCCTCAGCTAGCTTGTAAACCCTTGCTTCATTAATTATGATTGTTTTCTCTCTCTTGTTCATTTAATGCTTTAACTTGATCAATTATGGCATTTATGGTGATTCCCAACAACACAAGACTTTGAGTTGGGGGTTGTGACCTAGAAGAGAGAGGAACCCTAGATTGTGCTAGCTTGATTAGTTGGTGAAATTTGGGGCTATTTATGTGGACTTGCAATTAATGCTATCTAGTGATTTGAACTCCTCTTGATTTGAGAGTTGAGAGTATCTAGGTAAGAATTGGCTCTTCCATGATTTGGAAGGTCATTACAATAGTCCAAATAGACAATTTGAGTGAACTGGGTTTATGAGTGAAGTTGGGGTGTATTTAGGTGAGAATAACCATCCTAGGGTGCTTTCCATCCAAAACCCTTAACAACCAATTTTAGTTTCCATAGTTAAGTTACAGTTTTTCTTGAACAAAATCATTAAGCTTGCCGCCGGCTAAACCCCCCCCCCTTTACTCATTTATTATTATTCCATTACCGAATACCGAAACTAGGGAAACAGACAATCAATTTCCTGGTGGAACGACACTCGTTATCTACTACTTCGATTGGGTCCACTTGCCCATATTTTGTGATATTGTTCTGCATATACATATATTTCCTCTGACAGCTACCTCTAGATGAGTTTTCAAATATTTTTTGTTAATTGTTGATTATAACTCTGGTTATATATGACTTTTCCCTCTTGTGCTAAAATCTAACGTTCATAAAGTTTTTGTTACCTTTTGCAATTTAGTTGAAAATTACCATCAAACCTCAATTCAATCAGTTCAAACTGATAAAGGCGGTGAATTCCAAGCTCTCGTCTCTTTCTTTCAACAAAAGGGAATTAATCACCGCCTCACATGCCCTCACTTTCATCAGCATAATGGATATATTGAAACCAAGCATCGACGTGTTGTTGATAAAGCCATTACATTGTTAGGTCAAGCTTCTATGCATATTGCCTACTGGTCTAATGCAGTTAAGAAAGCAATGTATCTAATGAATCACACTCCAAGTTCTATTTTAGAACAGAAGTCTCCTTATCAGTGTTTCTATAACAAGGTACCAGATTATACTACTCTAAAGGTCTTGGGTGTTGCTGCTATCCTCATCTTAGACCTTTTCAAAAACATAAGTTTCTCCCAGATATGTTACTTGTGTGTTTCTAGGATATTCATTGCACCATGCAGGACAATTATGCTATGATTTGGCTAACAAAAGACTTTACACATCTAGAGATGTCACCTTCAATGAGTAGGAGTTCCCTTTGCCTATAGACTTCAATCCTTATATCCAATATCCTATCTTCAAACTTATCATCTCCTTATCCCCAATCTCATCCCTACAAATCCTCAAAATCATCTACCTACACCTTTACTCTTACCACCTGCCTCACCTAGTTCAAGAGCACCAGTTACCACCCCCTCATCTGATTCTACTATCTACTACCATTACCTCCTCTGTCATCCTCATTAGACTCTATTGCTCCTCTTTATACATAGAAACTCACCAGAAACTCAAACTCAACCACCTCCTCTTATATCTCATCCTATGACAACCAAATAAAAAACAAATTCTCTAAAACCTTGCACCAGATATGATGGTACTATCCCTATTAGTTTCATGCTACTGATCTCACTCACATCCCTGATGATCCTACAATCATATAAGCCCTTATGTACCCATAATGGGTGCAAGCTATGTACAATGAATGAACTGCTTTGGAGATTAATAGAAAGTGTAATTTATGTAATATGTAATGTTAGGGTTTCACATGTGTAAAAGACGACAACAGTGTTTGAGAAAGAAGTATTGTATATTGATATGTTTGATGAATAAAACCTATCGTCTTATACTAGAATAAGTAAGTAATATCTTAGCTAAATACTTGAAAAAAAGATAAAGATTTACATAGGTTCTCCTAAACACAAATCTATGAAAATAAAAACTGAAACCAAATAAAAACAAACTAAATGAGTTAAATCCAATATTAAGTGGGCTAAGCCCAATATTACTCCAATACCCCCCTGCAAGCCGTAGGGAAACAAGTTTACCAAGGCTTGGATTTTAACCATTGCGCATTCCCATGTGTCGAAGTTGTTCTTATACCTCGTACCAGGAAGAACCTTTGTTAACATGTCAGCCAACTGCGTGGAAGTGTGTGTGTACACAATGTTGACGATCCCTTGTTGAATTTTTCTCACGCACAAAATGACAATCAATCTCAATATGTTTGGTGCGTTCGTGGAAGACTGGGTTGCGAGAGATGTGTATGGCAGACTGGTTATCACACTTAAACGGTATGGGCTCAATGTTCTCTACGCAAAGTTTTGACAAAATACGAGTTAACCAGGTTAATTCTGCTGTAACACGCTGGAGAGATGTATATTCTGCTTCTGCACTCGAGAGAGAAGGTAGCTTTGTTTCTTAGTCTTTCACGAGATTGGGCTTTGGCCCAAGAATATATAGTACCCAGACACAGACTTTCTGGTGTTGGGACAAGCAGCCCAATCTAAATCACAATAGGTCAGGAGATTTAATTCCTTACAGTCTCCGCCAGTTAAGACAATCCCATAATTGATAGTGCCTTGACATAACAGAGTGCATGAAGAGCAGCTTCCATGTGAACGGTAGTCGGTTTCTGCATGAACTGACTCAAATTTTGAACAGTAAAACTAATGTCTGGACGGGTATTGGACAAGTAGTTTAACTTCCCCACTAGTCTCCTGTAAGCAGTAGGATCAAAAAGAGGATCTCTATCTTCTGCCAAGAGAGGCTTACCCATAATCATGGGACCTTGTGCAATCCTCTTATCTCGACAACCAAACTCCTCAACGAGATCCATGCAATATTTTTGCTGAGATAAAATATAGCCTCCTGTCGTCCGAACAAATTCTATCCCCAAGAAATAATGCAGAGATCCCAAGTCTTTTATTTTGAAATTCAAGTCTAGCGCAACCTTTATCTTGTCAAGTTCCTCCTACCTGGGCCCCACGAGAGAATATCATCCATATAAACAGCCATGAATATCCTTCCTCCTTCGACATCATTGAAAAACAAAGAATAATCATTCTCAGATTGGATGAAGCCCAAAGTCTGGAGAAAACTTGAGAGTTTAGAAAAACCATTGCCTTGAAGCCTACTTAAGCCCATACAAAGACTTCTTAAGCAAGCAAGCCTTGTTATTCCCATCAACCTCAAGACCATCGAGAATTCGCATAAAACACCTCTTTATCAAGGTCTCCATGTAGGAAAGCATTGTTCACATCAAGCTGATTAATATACCACCCTTTTTGGAGAGCCACAACAACAAGAGCACGTATTGTTGTGAGCTTGACAACAGGAGAGAAAGTCTCATTGTAATCCAGGCCATGGCGCTGCGTAAATCCCTTCGCAACCAAACGGGCCTTATACCTCTTCAGAGTACCATCCGACTTTAGCTTGATCTTATAAATCCACTTGCAACCTATCACCTTCTTTCCACGTGGGCAAGGTTACAACATCCCACGTGTTATTTTTCTTTAGTGCATGTAATTCTTCTTTCATGGCCCGCTTCCAATATATATGTTACGAGGATTCTTTGTAAGTATTGGGCTCTTTCATGTCAACAGCCGAACCAACCTGAGTGCTAGAAAGCAAAGCCATGCAAGTGACGGGTTGATGTCTGTGAGACTGTCACAACCACCGATAAGATTAGCAGAAGTTCCATTGTCTCTATAAACCCTCTCATTCAACACTTCCTGGAAAACAGAAGTACAGACAGTCTTTTAAATAACCTGGCTTATGACTTGTTCGCTGTGACCTCGGACTTGTGAATCGTGCGCAACAAAATTATCGTTGTGACCTGTATCAACCGTGGATAGATCTTCACGTGCAGCTGTCCCGTTCACACTATCATCACCAGTATAGCATGATATACATCCGCATGCGCATTACATTGGTCGGAAGAAGGGACAAAATGACAACCGTTGGTATTACCCGAATAAGGAAAGACAGTCACATGACATTTAAAGTCTCTACATACCTCAGCTGTTGTGTTTCTAAGTCCAAAACCTTGTGTCCCTTCCTCCTTGGATCTTCTCTTAGATAGATACATGCTTGTCCTCTTGGACCAAACTTTCCTTATCTACTGTGAATGATCATTTTGTAACACAAAAACCCTAACAGCTTGATCATGTCATATGTCACCTTGTTCCCACATAAACTTTCAAATGGTGTCATTCCCCCTAGAACTTTGGTGGAAGTCTGTTAATCAAATATGTCGCATGCAATATGCACTCTCCTCAATATTGTAGAGGCACATTAGACTGGAATACAAGGCTCTAGCAGTTTCAAGAAGATACCTGTGTTTTCTCTCGACCACTGCATTCTGTGGGGGTGGGTGTGCACATGTAGTCTGATGTACAATTCATTTAGAAGAAAAGAAAAATTTCCCTTCATTAGAACTGCCCAGTTCCTTAGCATTGTCAGATCAGACTACTTTAACTTTAGTCTCAAACTGTCGCTCAATCATGCTAAGAAAATTAACAACTACTTCCCAAGCATCGCCCTTTTGTCTTATAAGATGTACCCACGTGGTTCTCGTGAAATCGTCAACAAAACAAACAAAATGCTTAAAACCATTATAAGTTTCAACCTTAAAGGCCCCCATACATCAACATGAATCATTTCACAAGGCCGTTTAGTTTTGATGAACGAATCACTAAAAGGTAACCTCCGAGCTCTGCTTTTGTAACATACATCACAAGCATAATCATAACAAAAATCCAAATGCTTATTAAACCCATAGTAACAAGCTTTTTAGGCCCATATCCAAGCTTAATATGTATGTCTCTTGCTTTAGAACTAACAAAAGAAACTTGGCCCACTTCAACACCGACCGTTTATTAAAAATGAAACGAGAGCCCAAAACGTTGTCCGTGTCCACATCCGTCTGAGCTTTATTGCGAAGCCTAAGAATGGATCCACCGCCCCAGCAATTGAGTCCAACAAGTAGAGCCCACCAGAACTGTGACCCAGCCGCTCAATCGCTCCTGTCAAGCGGTCCTGTAGGCAGTATTTGTCAACATAAAAAATTAAGGCACAATCAGAATCCGTAGACAAGCGCTTCACCGAAATCAAATTAAACTTGAAATCCTGTACGAATAACACCCCTTTCAACCATAATCTCTCACCGATTTCAGCATCCCCTATCAAACTTACGCTATGGGAACGACCATCTGGTAAGACAATAATCCTTTTAGCTCACAAATTTCGCAGATTCGTAAGGTAAGATTTCATTCTGGTTATATGATCTGTTGAACCTGAATCCAATATCCATTTACCTTCGAACAGATTACGTGAACTAGTAAGGCAAAAATTATTAGAGTTACTTGAGAAATTACTGTAACCTAAATCTTCTACCTTAGTCCCCGTGTTTGCATTGCGAATTAACTCTACGATTTGCTGAACTTGTTTCGGTGTTAATCCGCCATCTGAATTCGATTGCTTTGGTTGCTCTTCCGCCCTCGTACTATTGACATAGCTTTTCTTCCTTCAAGCTAGACATTATCCCTCCCATGGAGGTGATAACATTCACTTTCAGTATATTTGAATCTCTGGAAACAATTTTTAGAACTATGCCCACTCTTTTTGCAAAGACTGCAAGTGAGCTTCTTTCTGTCAGGATCAAACTTGGGATTTCTTGAGTTTTTGTCCGTGCAGTGCAGTTTTGTAAGAATAGAAAGACATTGCATCGTCTTTGGGAGGAATTTTACCACGCCTCTGCTCCTCTTCCTACACAACCAGATAGAAAGCTTTCTTCAAGCTTGGTGGATCTTGCATTGCAAGAATTTGGCCCCGAATAAATAAGTAGTTACATTCAACCCCATGAGAAAATGTATTAGTTTATCCTCATCTACTGCTTTTCTAATGGAATTGTTTATGTCACAACTACATTTATTGCAAGAACACTTCTGGGCTGGCCTTGCCTGATCAAGTTCGCCCCAAACTCTCTTTAGTTTGTTTAAGTACTCAGCGATTGACTCATCTCCTTGCTTGATTTCTCCCAGGTTGCGCTTCAAAGCATGGATGACAACTAAATTGCTGTGCTGATAGAGGGTGGAAAGGGAGTCCCAGATCTCCTTAGGGTCATCAACAAATCTAAGACTCTCAAGGACATCTCCACCGAGGGAATTCTTAAGCCACACACAACAAAAAAGAGTTAGCCCTTCCAAGCCGAGTATGTAACGACCCCAAAAACCACCCTGGTTGAGAGACCGTTACATGCCGCGCGCTTATTACCTAAGACAACGCAAGACTACACTAGCGAACTCCCAAAACAGAACTGAAGCTCGTATATTACCAAATAAACAATTACAAACATGTCTTTACAATACACAGGCGGCAGCCAAACTGAAATACAATGTACAAACTAATTACAACTGGGCACCATGGCCAAACAAACTAAAATACAGAGCTCAAAAGCCAAGGCAGAAAGTAGAAACAGAATCCCAAGCGCGGTCTAAAACCTGCAAATCAGACGGAGATAGGGGTGAGCAAACTATTGCTCAGCAGGTGATAAACTTCATCAGCTGAGCATGCTCAAAACAGATACTGAAACATATATACATATACGAAAGCGCTTAGCCAGAGCGAAATCAAAGACAAAACAGAATTCTTTCCAAATAGACAGAAGTCTAAAAACACAAGGAGCTAAGCGGTGGTCAAAACATACACTTAATAGAATAAGGTAAACTGAAGCTGAAAGCTTGACGAAATCAGAAGCTTAACAAAATCCAGAACTTAGCAGAAGATAGTAAGCACACAGCAGACCGTCTCAAATCAAATACATATAGAGCAGACAAATCAGAGCACTTACAAAATCAGAAATCCTCAACAGACAGGAAGCACACAGCAGCCTATCTGAGTTTGCAAACAGACAGAGCAGGCGGAAGCAGTACAAATAAACAGAGGTGCTCAAAGGACCAGAAAGCACACAGCAGTCTGTCAAATACAAAAGCAGAGAAAACAGACAGAAGTTGAATAGCACACAAAACAGAAGTGGGACACTAGCATTCAAAGCATACAGACAGAACGAGTAAACAACTCGTGAACAGAACCGAGGAAACCTCACTCGTAAACAGAACAGGTGAAACACCCGTGAACAGAACGGGGAACATCACCCGTGAAACAGAACGGGGAACATCACCCGTGAAACAGAAGGATCCTACATAGCGCGCTACGAGATAGCTAAACCAGCCATCCACGGTTCAGATACAGAGAAGACTAGGTCCCAAAACAGAAGCTCTCAGAACAGATCAAAGCTTTACATAGAACAGAACGGAAGTCTTTATCAGACCAGAGCAGAAAGCATAAGCTTAATCGAAACAGAACAGAGGGTGTTGCTGAGCGCTAACACCCAAGCCCAAGGTTTAATACAATCAAAAACAGAATTCTCAAGTTGAAACAGAAGTCTTAAGCCAAGACCAATGAAATACGAAAGTCAAAAACAAAGTCAGAAGCTGAAACTCACTTTCAGAGCAAATAAGAGTTCAAAGGCTTATCAAAGATTTAAAATAAAATTGCACATATACATGTGCAAAAACATACTTAAACAGATAGTACTCGAAAAGAGGAATCCAACGCCGCAAACGGCACTCAAAACGAGCTCAGACGAAGAAGTTATGCCAAAAACAAAAGCCTGTCCGAACATGCGTCCGACCTTGCATGTTCGGACCTAATTCGAGAGTCAGAAAAACTTCCGGCGTATGATGTCCGAACTTCAAAGTTCGGACACATGTTAGGACACTGCGAAAACTGCAAAATCACTTGCGGAAATCAGCCAGAACCAAGCCATAAATCCCCACAAAAACATACATAACTTATAGTATCAAAATAGCCAATCGAAAACATACATCCACGGGGTTTTAACGGATCAAATGCACATCAAAATCAACCAAGAAACATCACAATCAGAGAGTCAAAGAATTCAAATACAGAACCGAAACAAACCCCCGTGGGTGAACATACACAACCGAATCCATCTACCACCTACCTGACATCCGAAGCAATGCTATCTCTGCGGACTCTACAAAACGCCCTTCTCGAATCACCACTCGAACGACAATCCATCGAATTGAACCACTCCCAAAATACAAAATCAAAATCAGAAAAGGGAAAGGAAAACTCAACGGAGAAGAGAACCGGAATCTACAAACCAAACCTGATTGACGACTGACAGACGAACAGAATTCCACTGGTGGATCTCTAGCAATCAAATTACAGGAAGGAGATTGAAAGAAGGGAGAAGAGCAAAGGGAGAAGAACTTGAAGCATAGAGAACGCGAGAGAGAGAACCGTCATGAGAGAGATGAAGGAAGGGGAATAATTGAACGTGAATTAGAATAAGAGAGAGGAAGAAATAAAATAGTTTAATATATATCTCTCTCTCTTAAGAGAATACTAAATAACAACAAGGAAGAAGACAATTGTAACCCTCCTTCCTCAAGCTAAATATTAACATTAGAAGAATGTCATAGACTCTCTAATATAAGATTACAAAATAGCACAACTCCCTTTGCGAATCAGAAAGGAAATAAAAAAAAAATGGGGTATAACAATATACCCCCCTTAAAAAGAATTCGTCCTCAAATTCGACGAAACAGAATGTGAACAAATGCACTTCTAGTGCCAGAAAAAACAATGAACACTCACAAGGCCAACACTCAGGACTTACTGCTGATTGACTGACAGAAGGAGAAACAGAAGATTACTAACACATAGCTTTGAGGCACAGAAGGGAACACTCACAAAGCTAACACTCAGAATACACTGGTTAACTCGCTGACAGAGGAAAACAAAGAGATGATCACTAAAGGCTCAGCACAAAGGCACAGAAAGAACACTCACTCACTTCAGAAGCTCTAACCCCGAAGAGCTAACACTCAAGTGTACGGTTGACTTCCTGACAGAGGAGGCGGAACAGAAGTCAGTAACTCTCAGCCCAAAGGCACAGGAACTCTCAGAAGTCGTCCTAACCTAAGGACCAAGCACACTCACAAGCTCACACTAGACACAACATAGAACATACAGCCAAGCACATAAACCAAGCTCACAACTGAAGCACACATCATTGGCAAACCAGAAATCACATTCGGTCATTCTTTCCAAAGGACCCGACTCCCTCAGATTCACTCTCAGAACACACAAGCACATGCAAACAAAACACTACGCTTCTGCTGCGCTACTCTGATGGGGGGACCACCCAGAGCAGACACATAAAAAAACACCAGATAACAATCAAAATCACACAGCAGATCAGCACATAGCAGAGATAACAGGCAAGACACGGAAGCGTAGACATGCAGACCCCCACAAATCCCAACGAAAAACCAAACCTAGCTCTGATACCATTAAATGTAACGAACCCAAAACCAACCCTGGTTGAGAGGACGTAAACGCCGCGCGCTTATTACCAGACAACGCAAGGCTACACTAGCGAACTCCCAAAACAGAACTGAAGCTAGATATTACCAAATAACCAATTACAACATGTCTTTACAATACACAGGCGACAACAAAACTGAAATACAATGTACAAAACTAATTAAAATGGGCACCATGGCCAAACAAACTAAAATACAGATCTCAAAAGCCAAGGCAGAAAGTAAAGAAAGTAGAAAAGAATCCCCAAGCGCGGTCTCAAAACTGCAAATCAGACGGAGATAGGGGTGAGCAAAACTATTGATCAGCAGGTGATAAACTTCATCAGCTGAGCAGCTCAAAAAAGATATGAACATACATATATACATATACGAAAGCGCTTAGCCAGAGCGAAATCAAAGACAAAACAGAAGTCTTTCCAAATAGACAGAAGTCTAAAACACAAGGAGCTAAGCGGTGGTCAAAACATACACTTAATAGAATAAGGTAAACTGAAGCTGAAAGCTTGACGAAATCAGAAGCTTAACAAAATCCAGAACTTAGCAGAAGACAGTAAGCACACAGCAGACCGTCTCAAATCAAATACATATAGAGCAGACAAATCAGAGCACTTACAAAATCAGAAATCCTCAACAGACAGGAAGCACACAGCAGCCTATCTGAGTTTGCAAACAGACAGAGCAGGCGGAAGCAGTACAAATAAACAGAGGTGCTCAAAGGACAGAAAGCACACATCAGTCTGTCAAATACAAAAGCAGAGAAAACAGACAGAAGTTGAATAGCACACAAACAGAAGTGGGACACTAGCATTCAAAGCATACAGACAGAACGAGTAAACAACTCGTGAACAGAATGAGGAAACCTCACTCGTAACAGAACAGGTGAAACACCCGTGAACAGAACGGGGAACATCACCCGTGAAACAGAACGGGGAACATCACCCGTGAAACAGAAGGATCCTACATAGCGCGCTACGAGATAGCTAAACCAGCCATCCACGGTTCAGATACAGAGAAGACTAGGTCCCAAAACAGAAGCTCTCAGAACAGATCAAAGCTTTACATAGAACAGAACGGAAGTCTTTATCAGACCAGAGCAGAAAGCATAAGCTTAATCGAAACAGAACAGAGGGTGTTGCTGAGCGCTAACACCCAAGCCCAAGGTTTAATACAATCAAAAACAGAATTCTCAAGTTGAAACAGAAGTCTTAAGCCAAGACCAATGAAATACGAAAGTCAAAAACAAAGTCAGAAGCTGAAACTCACTTTCAGAGCAAATAAGAGTTCAAAGGCTTATCAAAGATTTTAAAATAAAATTGCACATATACATGTGCAAAAACATATTTAAACAGATAGTACTCGAAAAGAGGAATCCAACGCCGCAAACGGCACTCAAAACGGAGCTCAGACGAAGAAGTTATGCCAAAAACAAAAGCCTGTCCGAACATGCGTCCGACCTTGCATGTTCGGACCTAATTCGAGAGTCAGAAAAACTTCCGGCGTATGATGTCCGAACTTCAAAGTTCGGACACATGTTAGGACACTGCGAAAACTGCAAAATCACTTGCGGAAATCAGCCAGAACCAAGCCATAAATGTAACACCCCTACCGCTAATACCGTCATTACTGCACAATTACTTACCTTCGCAGCGGATAATACCTACTCAACGGCGGGTGTACAATGCCGCTAGTCACCCACGTGACTAACAAGGCTAGCTACACTACTGCATACTACCGGTCTGATGAAATGAACATACCGAGTGCTCTACACAATACAATACTTCCCATTACATACTCAACCATAATACAATTACAACTCCAATACAATACTATACCGAGTATACTACGATCCTTAAATTACCGATACAGCTTAAGCTTCCACATTCGCATTACATTACAAGTACCAATCCCAACTGTACAACTACCCATGCTTACGTAGCAGTCCCCGTCCTACTCTCTCGAACGGTGGTCAGCTTCGGGTACCTGCACACTAAAAATGGTCCCCCGAGGGGGTCAGCTTACGCTGCGCATGATCTTCGCATATACCGCGTGCTAACCGCGGTACATCAACTACTTTGGGTCGAATATACATGGAGTTCATTTACATGCATACATACATACTCATGCTACAATAATACAAACAGCGATACTTACATACACATACAATTTCAATACTTACTAAGGAAGACAGTTCGATAGTCAACCATTCGTATTCGTTAATCACTCCTTACTCCTCGTACTATATTCGATATTCGCTACTCTACTCATACCTACTCCTTACTTTTACATACTCAGCACTCCATGTTCGATACTTTATTCGTACACGTTCCTTACTCCGTACTCGATACTATACTTATGCACACTCATTACTCAATACTCCTCACATACTCATACGTACTCGTTACTCAATACTTACTCATACCTACTCAATACTCAATACTTACTCATACATACTTAATACTCAATACTCACTACATACTCATACTCGCTTCTTACTCGATGCTCATTACTTTACTCATACGTACGCAATACTCAATACTCATTACTTTGGTCTCTGGGCTGAGTCATACTGAAGACTCGCCACCGGGCCTACAATACGAGGGCTGTACGATCAGCTCCTCAAATACTCAAATGTCCGTACTACCGGACTGCTCGTATTCCCAACACTCTTCTCTCAGAGTATAATACATTCTTACAGATTAGCCTAGAAGTATCTCTCTCGATAATCTCCACTGGCTTAGGGAATTACTACTGTCTAGTATCCTCAGGTTTAAGGGTTTCCCCAACATATCGGATACTCTCATATACGGGACATACTTACATTAGTCGGGTCCTCTCATAATGGGTCGACCAGTTACTAAGGGGTTTGGAGATCCCTCATCATTCTTCACTACTCTCATGGTTCATATTTGTACCAAGATTAGTTCCTCTACCAGAGGTTACTTACTTACTTCCACTACTTATTGTGTGTGGATCATCCATTTCGATTCTTCTATCGTTATCGGGAGGTTGTTACTCCCGTACACTCTCTCACATTCTAGTGAGTTTATTGGGTTGCGTTATCGTTGTGATTCGATAGTTTAGTGCGTTGTTATTGTTCCATTGTCTCACAATAAGACTCGTACTACGAGTCATTACATACAAGACTCATCTATGAGTCGATCTACGCACCAAGTAAGCCACACAATCAATTCAAGAAAGGTTAGCTCATGCAACACACAGCAAGACATGCAAAGGAAAGGCAATAAACCGTTTTCATGCTTTAGTCTTGATTAGCCGGCATACAGCACACAAATCAATGTAACTCGGTTAGCACGTGGGGCATGAGAAAATCATACCTTTCACCGGGGTTAGCTTTACCGTGTGTTCCCTTGTTCCTTGGTTCACATTGTTCCACTGATAATGTTTCAAACATGTCATTAATACTATGTTCATACGGTACATAAAGAATTACTACTCCCGTACTTACCCCGTCATCCCCTTGGTTCGGTTTATCTTAAGGTTTATAAACGTGTAATTTCCTTGATTACTCCTCACACCTGTTTATACCATTAATGACCCTTAAACATCATTACTTAGATACTAATTATCTCATACTAACATTACCGTCCACTTTACATACTTACTAATTCTTTCTTATACAATTTCATTCTCATTCTTTACTTACTTCTCACTCTTACTCTAGCTTGTTTTTACTTCTAATGACTCTTATTTATGATTACTTAAGTCTTAAGTAACTTATGTGACCATATCCAAACAATACCTTACCTTACAGCCATTAAAATTTCCTCTCGGGTGATATTTGACATTGGTCCGGGACCTTGTCCAACTCCTAAGTCCCGGACCTCATCTAGTCGAATTCGTATTTTGTTTTTGTAAAGTGGTCCGGGCCCTTGCTCTTGGGTTAAGTCCCGGACCAATAGGGTATTTCATTCTCGGTTAGTTTTGCAAAGTGGTCCGGGCCCTTGCTCTTGGGTTAAGTCCCGGACCAGAAGTAATTGAGAAACTCAAGGTTAATTTGCATGGTTGGTCCGGGCCTTAATGTAGGACCTAGGTCCCGGACCAACAATTGGTAAATTACGACAGAAACATTTCCATGCTCTGTTCTTCTTCTTCCTTTGGCTCATTGATTCCCCATTGTTTCTACACTTAATCCCTCATGTTTCTAGCATGTTTTACAGCTTATTTAGCATCTAACTCACCTAAATCCATTTCCAAAAATCCATTCCCTCAACCTACTGATATCACACCATTTTCACTATTTCCTTCCTTTCTTTCTGTTGCAGTTCTACCGAGCTGCTGCTGCTTCTGTTTCTTTCTTTTCTTTCTTTCACCAATGTTACCAGCTCCTAAGCAAGATTGTTTCCTCTCTAAATTTTGACATGGTGTCCCCTAAAACTTTGCATTATCCTCACACTAGTTGCTCACAAATCAAATCAGTTTCAACCTGCATCTTTTATATACATACGTTTGGCAGTTTACAAGTATATATTTGCATCAGTTCACTCACGTTCACAGCAGCAGCTTATTCCTCTATGTTTTGACAGATTTCAATTTATCTACACAACTAATGTTATCAATACCATTATTCCCATCTGTTTTTACGTTTACAGT
Organism: Limonium bicolor; assembly: GCA_023374045.1. Classification (NCBI taxonomy): domain Eukaryota; kingdom Viridiplantae; phylum Streptophyta; class Magnoliopsida; order Caryophyllales; family Plumbaginaceae; genus Limonium; species Limonium bicolor. The sequence goes on along the minus strand of JAIOTZ010000227.1, from coordinate 56,023 downwards.
GGATTTGCATTTGTTACCCAGTATACTTATATATATACCCACACGCATTATACAAGGCTGAACAGAGGTATGTTTTTACCTTGTTTTGCTTCTGTTTTTCTTCCTTCCTTTCTTTCTCTGTTTGTTTTCTGTTTACTCCGACCAACTTGGCTCCAGATGGTTGGGCAGTAGTAGTGCCAAACCGGCTAGAGAAATGGAAAATGGAAGTTCACGTGGGTTTGGTTTTCTCATCAGAGAACGAACAAATGTAAAAACAAAGAAAGGTTAGCTCTTTGCTTTACCTTAGGATTATATGGAAGGAAATGGAGCTTCAACCGGTGTTGTGCAGTTCGAACGCTCACACCAGAAATTTAAAGTTCTTGTTTTAAGTTTTTGGAAGGTGGAGATTACTCTCCTAAATGAGGAGATTCCAACGGTGTTATTTTTGTGAGATTTGGTGGTGGTTTGGTCTCTCAAAAATGGAGGAGAAGGTGCTGTGTTTTTTGGTGTTTGGAATCGCCATTGCGGCTGCTTGGAGGAGAAGAGAGTATGGGCTAGGTCTGTACGTGAGAGATGAGAGGAAATGAGAGGATAGGAGAGAGACTAGTTTGTTTTCTTCTTTTTACTTGTACTTGTGTTACTTTAGTAGTTTGTCATTTAGTGAATTAGATAAGAGAAGAGGGTGAGAGGGGGCAGCCCAAAATCGGACACACCAGCCCCATGTGGGTTTGTAAAAATTTTATTTACAAAGTTGGACACATTAGTTTGTGCTTATCACAGTTTAACCCCACACTTACCCGTTTTGCACTATTCACTCACCGGTACCCGTTTTCCGAATTTTCTCGTTTAATTAATTATTGGTTCTAGACCTTCATTAATATTTATTAATGACTATTTAATTACTTATAATTATTACGGGTCTATTTAACCCGGTAATATCGCGTTTTCTCGGTTTCCTCGAAAAGCGCGTTTTAGGATTCGTTTGTGTTTTTAATCCGTTTTGAGGATCCGTTTTCTTCGGAAATTATTCCCGTACATCCATTAGGCATGAATAAGCCTTAAGAATCCTTTTAATACTCTAACCGAGGTCTCGTACCTCCTTTGGTTATATAACGCTATTGTAACGTTTTCGTTTTTTTTTAAAGCGTTTACTCATTTCTTTGGGTTTATCTTCTTCACCCAAAAATTACTTAGGCGTTATTAGGCCCTAAATACTATATTAGAATAATTAAATCACCATATTTAAGTTCGGGGTATTTCAATCTACCCCCTTAAAGAACTTTGCCCTCAAAGTTGGTGAATCTAATACTGTTACTTGTATAATACTCTACTAAGGTTAACCTTCATATAATTTGTCAAACTCCAAATGTCTGACATGATGCATACTACGCATCCAAACAGCATGTCACTGCATGCATAGCAATCAAAAATATACGTTACTCCTTCCAGGGGGTCCATCCGCAGACAATGAGGTACATCCCCCCCATAGAGAGTGATCCCTCAGGTACCGGTCACGTTTGAACACTTACGCTTTCTGGTTCACGGCCGTCATGACTTGAGCACTTACGCTTTCTGGCTCTACGGTCCTTTGGTTCTGATCAAATTCATTTGCACATATAGAGATCCTCAGGCACTTACTCATACTTACTTACTCATACTTTACTCATACTTACTCGGGACTACGCTGCCCCAGTGCCTTTGGAAAAATACAAAACACACACTGTTACCGTACAATCGGTGTAGTGGTTTTAAACTACTCTACACTTCCACAGACTCAAAACTAGCTTCACCTCCTATGGTTTCGACCGGATACCCGTGCCTAGGCATGGAGGGTCCACTAGCGCCCGTGGGAGCGGTTTTAAAACCGGTCCTCATTCTTAAGTTTGAAGAAACACATTGTACCAAATTAGTTTTGGAAATTCATTTTGAAAACTTGCATACATCTCCCAAATACCATTTATGATGATTATACCTATTACTAGTGTCATTATTGTGGCCACTTAGGGGAGCTTCCAGAGTCCTTCAACCCCAATGTGATCAGCATTGATGTTGAATTATCCTTCCACCCCAATTTGTGTTCGGCTTCCCTTGATCGCTAGCAAATCAAGTTCCACTTCCCACCTCAATACAAACAGACAGCTTGTCAAACAGTATTTCATTTTCTATCTTGTTAATCTTGCTACTCATAATCATACACATACATTTTCCCATTCATATGATTCACTTACTTACTTACTAATCATCTCATCGATTGTTACTACATCTTCCAACTACTATACTTACGAAATTCATGGGTAATATCCCATTAATTTACAATACTCCAATTTATACTCATAACATACATCGGTTTCATACCGATTTATACTCATTACATACATCGGTTCCATACCGATTTATACTCCTCCTGTCTCCCATACATACTCATTCCTCATACTATTACCAATGGGGTTCTCATTCCCCTGGAGTTTCTCTACTCCTTTTCCTATACTTACTTTTCCAATAACCACAATTGCACGATGAGTGAATACGAATGTTTATGTAACATAAGTATCAACCATCAAAACGAATTCTCTTGCGCTATGCGCATTGTAGTTTACGCACCTATCACGTAAAACATACATTTCGCGGTTTTCGCTCTACCCCCCTTAAAAGGGATTACGCCCACGTAATCTACCATGTGTCAACAATCGGACATTGGTCGAAGGCATTCAGCCGTCATGGAGTGGTTCAGCTTCCATGCGGTCTATTACACAATGTTCCTTGATCGAAGGGTCTTAACCGTGTTACTGGTAGTCCCCGCATCAAGAATGTTCATTGGAGTTATTCAACTCTTAACCGTGTTCGGTTCTAGCCTAAATGGCTTTAAGGCATTGGCGATTAACCATTTATTCACTAGCTGTATTTCCCTTAGGATTATGGGCCCACTAGCTTCTGCTGCGCGACCCTGATAACTTGGGTTATTCGCCCTTCTCGTTACCTTTAATGTGTTACACATCACCTTTTTATCCCTCTTATTGTGGGAATAAGGTTCATTGACCACGTGTGATGTTCTTTTACCGTGCACAACTCAATGAGTTTTAGGTTCATAACCAGCTCTCTGGGAATTTATATACGTACTGTTGTGTTTTGTAGTGATCATTCACTTGGTTCCTCCGACTTATTGTCGGTTGAGGTTAAGCTACTACTTAGTTGTAGTGCTTCCTTTGTTATCAGTGTATTCTGAATTATACCAGTTTCTCTGGTTCATTACAAGTGTTCTTTACTTGTATGACCTGGCATTTTCAATGCGTCGGTCCTTGTGACTTTCTTAAGTCTCCTTTCACTTTTGTTCCAATGGAATTCACGTCTTGTGATTGTTGGTGTGTTTCACACTCTTCGTGCTTCTTTGGCCTTAGGCCGCACGGTTTGTTCCTAAGCTTTTGCTTAGCTAGCTTATGCTATGTTCGCTGGTGAAAGGAAGAATTTACTACTACTTACATTTTCCATATTCCTAGCTATCCCACTAGATCATTAACTACACAAGTGCAATACCAAAACACTCAGTCCTACAGAGTGCAGAGGCGTGAACCCTTGGCAGTAACTCTCTTATGAGATCGCAATAGGACTGATCGTTACTCCTTCAGGTGGTGCTTCATCATTTGGTGCAGCCTTCTGGCTTGTTGGCCGGTCTGTCTACCATTTGTATTAACAACTCCATAGTATTGGGTGGTTATTCACATACATTGGTCGCCTGTTGCGCACCATGTTCTTACTGATTCTGCAGTATTGGTTTACATGGCATCCGCTGTGCTAGCTTCCGCTCATGCATTTTCACTATTTATATCATAGTTTGGTGTTTATACGTCTGAGCTCCTTGAGCGTCATTTACTGATAACCGGTTACTCCTTGGTTGTCAACAATTGCTGTTGAAGCTTATTCACATTGTTTGGCAATTATTGTATGCTCAAGCTTGACTAGATTAGTAGTTCTTAAAGGGATATATTTCCCGATAGTTACTGATGGTATCCCCTTCTTGGGATCCATATGTTCACCGCTCTTGCGGTCTCATATTTATGAGGGGTATCCTTGCTCGTTAGTTGATGACCTTTTATTGGTGTCGTCCTTGACCATTCTCGTATGGTTTGCAATGGGTTTTGCAACCGCTGGTTTGTATGTGGTAATAGTTTCATGGCATACTAGCCATATCGCCCAGAGTTCTGTTCATCTTAGGCTGCTCTCAAATGGTTACTTCTCCGTATACCGTATGATGGCTTGGAGGTGATACTGGGCTCCATGATAAGATCGTCGCATCACGCTTCCGTTCATTGGAGGCCCTTTTTGTATCCTGGTATTGATTGATACCATGTATTAATTTGGGGGTATCCCCTGTCAACTGGGATCCCTTCGGTGTTCTAACCGTATGTTCGTTCCAATTGTGGTGCTTTTATCACAACATTTTGTTCGACTGTTTTGACTTGGTACCCCTTATGGATTGCTCCTGGGTATTATTGATTATGTTATTGCATCTGACTGATGTTTATGAGTATGTTCAGTTGTCATCCTGCCTTGCGGTTCTGGATCTGAGTTATCCGTTGCGGATTATAGTGTCTCCCGTTCTTAGGGTAGGCCATTGGTGTTTTTCCTTATGTTATAACGGTTTTGACATTCTCTTCGGTGATGGATGGTATTTCCGATACCTTATAACATCACCCTGTGTGTTTGTGGTAGTTGTTCTGGGAATTCTATCCCGTTCATTGAACACTAAAGTGTTAATGTTAGGCATTTGCCTTATAGTGTTTAGACTGGGTATTCCTTCCAGTTATCATACTTTACTTCAATATCTTCAGGACATATCCCATGTCTTTATTCAGTTGTTGTGCTTCTTGCACTTTTAGCTCTTAATTATCCTCCTATAGTGAGTTCTTGACTCCTTTAGCTTGTAAGCTTACCTGAATTTCCTTTGCTCGTTTGAGGTATCCAACTGTTCTGTTTCGAATTTACTTATAGTCCGTAGAATGGAGTTGACTACTTCCCGTGTTTCGTACACTACATGTATACATACGTGGGGTACCGTCTTGGCACGTTACCACTTACCTAACTACATGTCAGGCCCGCAAGCTCCTTCGGAGTGCGGTCGTCCCACATCCCGTATTTGGGTACACTAGTAGTGTTCGTCACACGCCTAGGTGAAGTATTCTATTGCCAACTCCTCTTGTATCATCTATGATACTCACCGAAATTCCGTCGGTCCAGTTTTAAAAATCCAAGTTTTAAAGAAGGGTTTGTGGTTTGAAAGAAAATTTGGGTTTTGAAATAATAGTTCGGTGTGAAAAGAAGTTCTTCATGGTGTTTCCATGTCTGAGGTCTTGTCCAAGTACAGCTTCTCGCTGACTGGTATGATCTTAATACAATGGTCGGGCCGTTAGGCCTTTCCAAGGCTTCATTGTTTCAATCCCTTAGGGTTGGTGATCCCATATTTGCTCCATTCGTCATAGCGGTACTTTATTAAGTATTTGTGGGTTGTTAAAAGTCTTCCAACCGTCTTGTAGTTGCTGCACTTGCCCTGGGCAAGTGCGCGGGTAGGTTGTTTTTCGGTTAACGTATACCGATTGCGGTATTGTTCCATCCATAATTGGTGGTTTTGTCGGATCTTCCTTTGATCTTTTGGTCTTGGTGATCCATCTCCTAGTCGTTTCTCAAGGTACTTGGCATGGTTGTCATCCATCCGGGTGTCTCACACCTCAGTGTGGTTAATGAGACTTGACTTCTCTCCTTAGGAACCATGTTGTGGTCCTATAGTGTGTGTTGATTATGATTTCTTTCATAGTTATCTGAACTATGTTGTTCTGTTGTCACTGCCTCTTGGCATATAGGTTTGGCATTAACCCAACCTCGACTAATTCCTTAGTCGGTTTGCATATTGTTGTTGGTATCATCAAAGATTACAGTCCGTAGACTCTTTTGTCTCGGCTTGCTACTCCATTTTCCTTGCTTTATTGTACAACTGTGCTTCTCTCCTTGCTGGCTACGCATGGTTCTCGCGACTGCGAAGCATGTCGCCCCATGGTGCCATAAATTCCAGTATCCTTGTATTTAGGATCTTCATTCCTCCGCCATTAGGTGCGGTTCTTGTCGTTCAACAGAAACCGTCTTCGAGACTTCCAGTTCTTGGACTCTTCCGTAAGACAGGTTCTTTTCTAATAATGTTTACTTGTGACTGCCAGATCGGGTGTTACCCGAGTGTGAGGGGTCTTCCCTTCTCTCTGGCGTTATTATCCAACTTTATACCGGGGGTTGCGGAGGGCGGGTATGGTTGTTGTAGGTTTCCGGATCACCCGGGGGTACCTAACTAGCGTACCTCTCACGCTAACACTCAACCCTTAGCCCTAAGCCTCTACTTCCTAACTCGGTATTTACCTAAACTCGGTATTTCATCCATCAGAGCGATACTTCGCTCTGATCCACTTTTTGTAACACCCCCTACCGCTAACCATCATTAACTGCACAATTACTTACCTTCGCAGCGGATAATACATACTCAACGGCGGGTGTACAATGCCGCTAGTCACCCACGTGACTAACAAGGCTAGCTACACTACTTGCATACTACCGGTCTGATGAAATGAACATACCGAGTGCTCTACACAATACAATACTTCCCATTACATACTCAACCATAATACAATTACAACTCCAATACAATACTATACCGAGTATACTACGATCCTTAAATTACCGATACAGCTTAAGCTTCCACATTCGCATTACATTACAATACCAATCCCAACTGTACAACTACCCATGCTTACGTAGCAGTCCCCGTCCTACTCTCTCGAACGGTGGTCAGCTTCGGGTACCTGCACACTAAAAATGGTCCCCCGAGGGGGTCAGCTTACGCTGCGCATGATCTTCGCATATACCGCGTGCTAACCGCGGTACATCAACTACTTTGGGTCGAATATACATGGAGTTCATTTACATGCATACATACATACTCATGCTACAATAATACAAACCAGCGATACTTACATACACATACAATTTCAATACTTACTAAGGAAGACAGTTTCGATAGTCAACCATTCGTATTCGTTAATCACTCCTTACTCCTCGTACTATATTCGATATTCGCTACTCTACTCATACCTACTTTACTTTTACATACTCAGCACTCCATGTTCGATACTTTATTCGTACACGTTCCTTACTCCGTACTCGATACTATACTTATGCACACTCATTACTCAATACTCCTCACATACTCATCGTACTCGTTACTCAATACTTACTCATACCTACTCAATACTCAATACTTACTCATACATACTTAATACTCAATACTCACTACATACTCATACTCGCTTCTTACTCGATGCTCATTACTTTACTCATACGTACGCAATACTCAATACTCATTACTTTGGTCTCTGGGCTGAGTCATACTGAAGACTCGCCACCACCGGGCCTACAATACGAGGGCTGTACGATCAGCTCCTCAAATACTCAAATGTCCGTACTACCGGACTGCTCGTATTCCCAACACTCTTCTCTCAGAGTATAATACATTCTTACAGATTAGCCTAGAAGTATCTCTCTCGATAATCTCCACTGGCTTAGGGAATTACTACTGTCTAGTATCCTCAGGTTTAAGGGTTTCCCCAACATATCGGATACTCTCATATACGGGACATACTTACATTAGTCGGGTCCTCTCATAATGGGTCGACCATTACTAAGGGGTTTGGAGATCCCCATCATTCTTCACTCTCTCATGGTTCATATTTGTACCAAGATTAGTTCCTCTACCAGAGGTTACTTACTTACTTCCACTACTTATTGTGTGTGGATCATCCATTTCGATTCTTCTATCGTTATCGGAGGTTTTTACTCCCGTACACTCTCTCACATTCTAGTGAGTTTATTGGGTTGCGTTATCGTTGTGATTCGATAGTTTAGTGCGTTGTTATTGTTCCATTGTCTCACAATAAGACTCGTACTACGAGTCATTACATACAAGACTCATCTATGAGTCGATCTACGCACCAAGTAAGCCACACAATCAATTCAAGAAAGGTTAGCTCATGCAACACACAGCAAACATGCAAAGGAAAGGCAATAACCGTTTTCATGCTTTAGTCTTGATTAGCCGGCATACAGCACACAATCAATGTAACTCGTTAGCACGTGGGGCATGAGAAAATCATACCTTTCACCGGGGTTAGCTTTACCGTGTGTTCCCTTGTTCCTTGGTTCACATTGTTCCACTGATAATGTTTCAAACATGTCATTATACTATGTTCATACGGTACATAAAGAATTACTACTCCCGTACTTACCCCGTCATCCCCTTGGTTCGGTTTATCTTAAGGTTTATAAACGTGTAATTTCCTTGATTACTCCTCACACCTGTTTATACCATTAATGACCCTTAAACATCATTACTTAGATACTAATTATCTCATACTAACATTACCGTCCACTTTACATACTTACTAATTCTTTCTTATACAATTTCATTCTCATTCTTTACTTACTTCTCACTCTTACTCTAGCTTGTTTTTACTTCTAATGACTCTTATTTATGATTACTTAAGTCTTAAGTAACTTATGTGACCATATCCAAACAATACCTTACCTTACACCAGCCATTAAAATTTCCTCTCGGGTGATATTTGACATTGGTCCGGGACCTTGTCCAACTCCTAAGTCCCGGACCTCATCTAGTCGAATTCGTATTTTGTTTTTGTAAAGTGGTCCGGGCCCTTGCTCTTGGGTTAAGTCCCGGACCAATAGGGTATTTCATTCTCGGTTAGTTTTGCAAAGTGGTCCGGGCCCTTGCTCTGGGTTAAGTCCCGGACCAGAAGTAATTGAGAACTCACGGTTAATTTGCATGGTTGGTCCGGGCCTTAATGTAGGACCTAGGTCCCGGACCAACAATTGGTAAATTACGACAGAAACATTTCCATGCTCTGTTCTTCTTCTTCCTTTGGCTCATTGATTCCCCATTGTTTCTACACTTAATCCCTCATGTTCTAGCATGTTTTACAGCTTATTTAGCATCTAACTCACCTAAATCCATTTCCAAAATCCATTCCCTCAACCTACTGATATCACACCATTTTCACTATTTCCTTCCTTTCTTTCTGTTGCAGTTCTACCGAGCTGCTGCTGCTGCTTCTGTTTCTTTCTTTTCTTTCTTTCACCAATGTTACCAGCTCCTAAGCAAGATTGTTTCCTCTCTAAATTTTGACATGGTGTCCCCTAAAACTTTGCATTATCCTCACACTAGTTGCTCACAAATCAAATCAGTTTCAACCTGCATCTTTTATATACATGCGTTTGGCATTACAAGTATATATATTTGCATCAGTTCACTCACGTTCACAGCAGCAGCTTATTCCTCTATGTTTTGACAGATTTCAATTTATCTACACAACTAATGTTATCAATACCATTATTCCCATCTGTTTTTTACGTTTACAGTGGATTTGCATTTGTTACCCAGTATACTTATATATACCCACACGCATTATACAAGGCTGAACAGGGTATGTTTTTACCTTGTTTTGCTTCTGTTTTTCTTCCTTCCTTTCTTTCTCTGTTGTTTTTCTTGTTTTACTCCGACCAACTTGGCTCCAGATGGTTGGGCAGTAGTAGTGCCAAACCGGCTAAGAAATGGAAAATGGAAGTTCACGTGGGTTTGGTTTTCTCATCAGAGAACGAAACAAATGTAAACAAAGAAAGGTTTAGCTCTTTGCTTTACCTTAGGATTTATATGGAAGGAAATGGAGCTTCAACCGGTGCTGTGCAGTCTTCGAACGCTCACACCCAGAAATTTAAAGTTTCTTGTTTTAAGTTTTTGGAAGGTGGAGATTACTCTCCTAAATGAGGAGATTCCAACGGTGTTATTTTTGTGAGATTTGTGGTGGTTTGGTCTCTCAAAAATGGAGGAGAAGGTGCTGTGTTTTTTGGTGTTTGGAATCGCCATTGCGGCTGCTTGGAGGAGAAGAGAGTATGGGCTAGGTCTGTACGTGAGAGATGAGAGGAAATGAGAGGATAGGAGAGAGACTAGTTTGTTTTTCTTCTTTTTACTTGTACTTGTGTTACTTTAGTAGTTTGTCATTTAGTGAATTAGATAAAGAGGGTGAGAGGGGCAGCCCAAAATCGGACACACCAGCCCCATGTGGGTTTGTAAAAATTTTATTTACAAAGTTGGACACATTAGTTTGTGCTTATCACAGTTTACACCCCACACTTACCCGTTTTTGCACTATTCACTCACCGGTACCCGTTTTCCAGAATTTTCTCGTTTAATTAATTTTATTGGTTCTAGACCTTCATTAATATTTATTAATGACTATTTAATTACTTATAATTATTACGGGTCTATTTAACCCGGTAAGTATCGCGTTTTCTCGGTTTCCTCGAAAAGCGCGTTTTAGGATTCGTTTGTGTTTTTAATCCGTTTTGAGGATCCGTTTTCTTCGGAAATTATTCCCGTACATCCATTAGGCATGAATAAGCCTTAAGAATCCTTTTAATACTCTAACCGAGGTCTCGTACCTCCTTTGGTTATATAACGCTTATTGTAACGTTTTTCGTTTTTTAAAGCGTTTACTCATTTCTTTGGGTTTATCTTCTTCACCCAAAAATTACTTAGGCGTTATTAGGCCCATAAATACTATATTAGAATAATTAAATCACCATATTTAAGTTCGGGGTATTTCAATTCTTTTCTTTAGTTTATTCCATGGGTTATTGGCTCAATAAATGCCCATGTTATCTGCATAATTTCGGACATGTGGGGACAAGGCAAGATGGAGAAAATAATGGGAGCTAGAAGACAAGGTAAGTTAGGTAAGGTATATTCTTTTGATTTTTCTATGTTTTGTGCTTGTCTTCTTCTCCTCTTGTAGATGAACGAATTCAAGGGGTCAAATGAGGTGTCTCAATCGACATTGAAGAGCCAAGGAAGAGCAAAGGAAGGTCACATGGAGAAAAGAAATCAAAAGGTGGAATCTAGATCTACTTTTTACCTTTTTGCATTTTGTTTTCTTCCTAGCTCACATGGCCTTATTCCAATGCATAATTTCGACAGCTTGGTGGTCAAATGAGACCTACATACTTTGACATTAAGTAATATAACACATGGGAAGGTGAGTCACCATGTTCTATGCCTTTTATAAACTTTAAATGCAAATTTTATACTAGTTTTTGGGCATAACTTCGGCCCCTATAGAGAGCCTTGTTGACTAGTCTCTCCAACTGATTTAGAAGGTCATTTTAACCCTATTTAAGATTACCAATTCGTGGCATGTCAAAAACTACAAGGCAATTGCGTAAAACGCGTTTTCGTGACACCCGAAGGTGTGTTTTTGTGCTCTAAGGAAATCTTTGGGAACCAAATTGTTTTTATGAGTTCCAAGTGTTTGTAAACGCTTATTATAGTAAATAAACATATATTAAGATGTTACATTGAGTCATATGGGGTTACATTAACCCATGTCATAATTTACGGGCCATCGGGACACTCCCGGGCAAAAAGGAGCGCTAAGAAATCCTCCTGTGGTTTTTGTTGAATTTTGAGAAACCACTTCGTGGGTTCTCTTTATAATGGTTAATATTGATGTTAGGAACTCTAGGAATTAATTTTATAGGAGTTCGTGCCACCTCGGCACTCCTCCGGACTTTTCGTGCTTTAAGGGACGTGCGTGAGCACTCCCGCGTTTTGCGTTTTTGACTGAATATAGCTTAGGGAATATGTTTATATATTCATATAATAGTTGTATGATCATTTGGTTTGAATATTAGAGGGTCATACAAGGTCATGTTTGACCATATGCTTCTAAGGCGTTTTAGCGTTTATGGAGAAACGACTGTTTTTACGTAACGTTCTCATGCATGGGTTTGCATGCGTACGTGAAATGATTTATAATAGGATTATTTTCCATTAAATAATGGTTTAATAATTTTAATTAGATTTGGGGTATTTCAATCTACCCCCCTTAAAAAGGACTTCGCCCCGAAGTCTCATATCTAAATTATAAGGTTGTGGGGAATCAAGTTCCACTAAGTATCCACAACTCAATCTAGCTTTTAGGGATCAAGTCCCAAGTCTCTATATTCCTAAGTTCACAGTGTACATCAAACACAACGGAATACTTTGGAACAATATAGTGTAATTTAATAACACAGTCACTTTTCATATCAAATAGTGCAGCGTAGTGCACATAAACTTTTCATTGTAGTGTAACAAAGTACACACTAACAAGTAGAAGTTCAAAGTACATTCAAATACAGTGTTACACAAGAACACATACAAGACAAAGTGTCACTGAAATGCACTAAAGTGCAACAAAATGTATACTAAACTCACAAACGAAAAAGGCTCTACCCCCCAAAAAAAGAGGGGTACGCCCCCGTACCCTAGACTAAAGTGTCTAGTCGGTAAATAATGAGGGAAATTTCGCTCGCATATCTGCTTCTAATTCCCATGTGGCCTCTTCCACATCGTGGTTTGACCAAAGAACTTTTACTAGGCTCACCGATTTGTTTCGAGTATCTCGTGTTTTTCTGTCTAAGATTCGTTGCGGTGTTTCCACATACCGCATTGTTGGTTCTAATGAGAGTGTCTCTGGTTGTAGAACATGAGAAGGATGAGGCATGTATTTCTTAAGCTGAGACACATGAAAAACATTGTGTACTTTGCCCAACTCAGCTGGCAAATCAAGTCGATATGCCACAAGGCCCACCCGCTCTATGATAGCGTAGGGTCCTACAAATTTCGGGCTTAGTTTGCCCTTTTGCCCAAATCTGAATACACCCTTCATGGGTGATACTCGTAGAAATACCTTGTCGCCAACTGCGAACTCAAGGTCTCGTCGCCTCTCATCAGCATATGATTTCTGTCTGTCTTGTGCTGCTTTCATGTTACTTCTGATTTGTTGTACTTCTGCCTGGACTTGCTCTAAGTACTCAGGCCCAATGATGACGGTCTCACTAGACTCGTCCCAGCACAATGGTGTGCGACATGGTCTGCCATATAAGGCTTGGAAAGGTGACATCTGTATAGAGGCGTGATAGCTGTTATTGTATGCAAACTCGATGAGATGTAATCTATCTATCCAGCTGCCCTGAAATCCAAGGCACATGCTCGTAGCATGTCCTCTAAGGTCTGAATAGTCCTCTCTGACTGACCATCTGTCTGAGGATGAAATGCTGTGCTAAGCTTCAATTCAGTGCCAAGTGCTTCGCGAGTAGCTCGCCAATATCGTGAGAGAAATCTAGTGTCTCGATCTGAAACAATAGTCTTTGGTACTCCATGATGTCTGATAATCTCCTGCTCAAATAGTTCTGCTAACTTTGGCACTTTCCAAGTGTCTTTCATCGGAATAAACCTAGCAACTTTAGTCAGTCGATCAACACAACCCAAATCATATTAAGTCCTCCTCTCGTAGGTGGTAGTCCCACCACGAAGTCCATGAGATATCGTAAAATTCCACTCTGGAACTGGCATAGACTGTACCATACCTCCTGGTCGTCTATGTTCGAATTTCACTTTCTGACAAGTGAGACATCGAATCACATATTCTGTCACGTCGCCCTTCATACCACTCCACCAGAAATACCTCTTTAGATCTTTGTACATCTTAGAAGCTCCTGGATGGACAGATGTGGAAGAAGTGTGGGACTCTCGAAGAATATGCTCCTTTATATCTGTGCTGTCTCTGGGTATACACAATCTGCCCTTCAATCTGATTAATCCATCATCATGTAGCTGAAACTCATACTTTCCACCCTCAAATGTACCGTCAGACAACTTCTGACTGATCTCCATCATTCGCTGATCACTCTGCTGTGCGCTACGTATGTCGTCCATAAGACTCGAGCTAGCCACAATGGCATTTAGAGAATGTGCTCGTCGACTCAGTGCGTCTGCTACAACATTAGCTTTCCCTTCTTTGTACTGCAAATCAATCATAATCCTTAAGAAATTCAACCCATCTTCTTTGTCTCATGTTTAACTCCTTCTGGGTGAATACATACTTCAAACTCTTATGATCCGAATAGACGGTCATCTGGACACCATACAGGTAGTGGCGCCAGATCTTCAAGGCAAAAACAATAGCTCCGAGCTCCAAGTCATGTGTGGGATAGTTTTCCTCATGTTTCTTCAACTTCTTCAACTGTCGGGAAGCGTAGGCGACTACCTTCCCATTCTGCATGAGTACACACCCTAATCCCCTTCCTGATGCATCACAGTAAACTTCATAACCCTCAGTGCCTTCAGGTATTGTCAAAACTGGTGCTGATGTCAAAGCGTTCTTCAAAAACTGAAATGATGATTCACACTCTGTAGTCCATGTGAATGGTGCATCTTTCTTCATTAAACTGGTCATAGGTTTTGCTAATTTGGAGAAGTCTCTGACAAACCTTCTGTAGTAACCGGCTAACCCAGGAAACTCCTGATATCAGTCACTGTCCTTGGCCTAGGCCAACTGCGAACTGCTTCTATCTTTGCTGGATCCACTGCGATCCCAGCATCTGAGATAACATGTCCTAAAAAGGAAACTCTGTCCAACCAAAACTCACATTTGGAGAACTTAGCATAAAGCTGGTTCTCCCTTAAGATCTCAAGTACATGTCGGAGGTGACTCTCATGCTCTTCCTTAGACTTTGAATAGATGAGGATGTCATCGATGAATACAACCACGGTCTTATCCAACTGCTCTCTGAATAATCTGTTCATCAAATCCATGAAGACTGCAGGTGCATTAGACAAGCCAAAAGGCATAACTGTAAACTCATAGTGGCCATATCGTGTTCTGAATGCTGTCTTTTCTATGTCTTGCTCCCTGATAGGTATCTGATGGTATCCTGATCTCAAATCGATCTTCGAAAACACTTTTGCTCCTCTCAACTGATCAAACAAGTCGTCAATCGTGGTAGTGGATATTTGTTCTTCACCGACACTGCATTAAGCTCCCGGTAATCAATACATAGCCGAAGGCTTCCATCCTTCTTTTCACAAAAGAACTGGTGCTCCCCAAGGAGATACGCTAGGTCGTATGTATCCCTTGTCCAGTAAATCTTTCAGCTGCTCCTTCAGCTCAGCCATCTCTGCTGGTGCCATACGGTACGGTGCCTTAGCTATGGGACCGGTACCTGGTAGTAATTCAATGGAGAACTCTACCTCTCTGGATGGCGGTAAGCCTGGAAGTTCCTTTGGAAAATATCTGGAAATTCCGACACCACTGGCATATCTGGATCAAAATCAGGGTCGTGCTCTACATCCTGAACATAGCATAGGTATACTTCCTTCTGCTTCCTGACTTGCTTGTACATAGACATAGCAGATATAACTTTTATTGATGGTGCTCTAGGGCTCTGGCGGTATGATACTGTCACTCCTGATGGACTCTTAAGTAACAGTCTGCGCTCTGCACAAAGAATGCGGCCTCTGTGCCGCCCCAACCAGTCCATCCCGACTATAACGTCGAATCCTAGACCTCTGAACTCAATAAGGTCAATGGGAAAATCCTCCTCCTTAATACTGATAGTGGCTCCTCTATAAAGACGAGTGCAACTGATCTTCTCCTTAGACGGGAGTGCCACCTTAAAATCAGGTAACTCTACAGCGTCTAGCCCCAACTTCCCCGCAAGCGAAGGCGAAACGAAAGTATGTGAGGCTCCGGAGTCAAACAGTACTAGTGCATCCACTCCATTAACAGGAAAGGTACCAGTGAGGATCGCGCCGCCCTTGCTGGCCTCCTCCTCAGTAAGAATACTTAAGGCACCTTCCGTCTCCTTAGTACAACCTAATAACAGAATCTGAGTAAGTACTTTGATATATGATGGGGTCTAAAGACATTCACTTTCATAACAATAATGCTTCATTGATGAGATGATCTCCTTTCAGATGTCCAAACAATTACAATACTAGTACTTTCTAAAAGTCAAACTTAATCTTCCTGGTTTCATGTGAGTGGTGTTTATCACTGTCGAAGGTGCTGTGTTTAGTTTGATCCTCTTAATTCCATGGTATAGCAACCTTGACTTTCCACCCATTACTAAAACATCTCCTGAACTCAATATGATTTTCTTTGCAAGGTCCACACGCTTCTGCTCGCCATAAAGGAACTCTGCGTCATCTCCAATTGACAAAGATAATACTGGTATCCCCTGTTCAAGGGACCCTTTTGTTTCATCATTGTCCTGGTGTAGTCCTAAACGGCCTCCTTCTTCATAGAAGTTGATGATACATAGATCAGCCCTTAGATTGGGAACTGGATCTTCTTCTAGCTGTTGAGCTGTATTAACTGCTTGTTCCACAATTGGTAAAAATTCTTCTGGGATTTTTGGTACTTGTGCTCCATCTCCATTTCTTGTATCTTGGTAGGTTTTTGTGTAAGGATTCCAATCCTTTCCTAAGCACATCATTTTCAGCTTCATCTTTGATCCTCCTGGAAATTCTGGAGTGTAGAACCCTCCTGGTCCTGCTCCCAATTCTAGACATTTTCTGATGATTGTAATTTGTGTCTCCGGTGTTAGGTATCCTTTGAGTAATATCAAACCTGGTTGGATAACCTTACATTGTTCGTTCCCTGGTTCTTGTATTTTGATAATGTTTTCTTCCAGGGAGGGCGGTGAGGGGATAGGAAAGCATATCTTATAGCTTCCTACGTGGTTTAAATTTTACTAGTGAGTCTTACTAATTCTTCCCTACTCAATTAGGCAATCAAGGCATGCAAGCACTCATTCACATCATCCATTGCTCAATAATAGGTTCACATGGTTTAGAAATACCTGGGTTGGTAGAAGGACCAGCCTCATCTGAGCGGTCCATGACATGCAGGGCGGGTCCCGATGCTGGGCCTTTGCCCTTATACCCCTGAGCCTGGTTTGTTGGCGGAGGGCGAGTATCGCTAGCTCCATTCTTAGGGCCGGTGTTTGCCTTTGCTCCCGGGCGGTAGTTCTTGCTCTCCGGGTTTCGGATACACTCGAAGGCCCGATGTCCAAGTATTTGACAGTGGCGACACTGAACTTTCTCCCCTTGGCAGTCCCGCCGGGGGGGGGGGGGGGGGGGGTTTTTTCGGTTGGGGGTGAATCTTTTCCACACTGTCTACAGTTGAAACGGCGGACATACTTCTGGCCCGTGTTTGAGCCAGATCCAGAACCTAATACAATCAAGGTCAATTACACATTCTAACGGTACTGAAGTAATCACACAAGTTTCAAATTTGACTGCTTGGTTAGAGTGCCTACCCTTAGGTGGGTAGGTTTTCTGTGATGTTGCCGCTCCGTGGGTTCCTGACTGGGGGTTCCCAGTAGTTTGGTTCCCCTTCCCTTGGTAGGACCCCTGGCCTTTCTGATAAGGTTTGTTCCTTTTGTTGGAGTTCCCCTGCTTAGCATCTTCGCCACCAGGTCCGTCCTTCCTCTTTTGGGAGCTCAAAGCATCCCTTCTCTTACATGTAATCTCCACCACGGAGGCAGCATGATAACATTCCTGAAATCTCAAGGTATCAATCTCCAATTCTCCCATGACGGGGTATAGTAGATAATAAAATTTTCAACCGGTTTATGTCTCTCCTGTTTTACCTGTAAACTGGTAGGGATGATTGGTCCCATCCCAAACTGGAGTCGAGGGCTCAGTCCCCCGTAGAATCGGTCGACCAACACTTGGTCCGAGTATCCTATACCGGGTAGTAGTCGGAGTAGCGAAGTGAACTTCGCATAGTACTCATCCACTGACATCTTTCCCGTCTGCTCCAGGGCATCAAACTCTCTCGTCTTCACCATCCTGGTGTGGGCCGGGTAGTATTTGCCCCTAAGTAGTGCAGTGTAGTGTCCCCAAGTAAATGCTGGGTCATCCAGGTGGTCGGCTTTCACCATGTTCCACCAATCTCTCTCGCTGCATCCTTCAGATAAAAGGCAGCAAGCCTTACCTTTTCCCTAGCTGGGACTGCAAGCGTCTCGAACGCTGTCTCCATCTCCATGATGTATGTCTCCAAGTGAGCAGGGTCAGTCTGCCCCTTGAATGCAGTTGGCCTCAGATCAGCCAAACTCTTCACCCAATCTCTCTCCCTGGGTGGTGGTGGTGGAGGTAGCTGCTGCTGCTGTCCAACCCCCGCCTGTGCAAATGCCTGAGCGATTAAAGTAGCAATGTCTGCCAGCCTGATGTTTGGCTCCTCATCGGCCTGTCCACGGCGTCCTCCTCTTCCTGACATCTGCAGGATGTTGAGGTATATTAGATACTGTGGTCGCAATCTCGGTCTTGGATAGTAGTCTAAGTAAAACTAACTTAAACTCCTTTCAATACTATCACTCAACCCATAACCTAAGCTTTTAGAAATCCTAATCTCGGTGTATCCTTGTATCCAGAGCGTAACTACGCTCTGATACCACTTTTTGTAACACCCCAACCCGAAATCCAATAACCTGAACGGCGATCACTCCCAAATAAAATACAACTGCAGCGGAAATAAATACAACAACCGGGCGGTATTACAATGCCGTTGGCCACCCTTGTGACCAACAAGGCTAAATCCAAATACAATCTCCAAAAGTCACGGTCTGAATACGAATACAATCCGAGATACTAGGAATCAAACTCTAATGTAAAATACTTAAGTAAAAACAAGTAACTATAAGAAGACTCCCATAGCTTGAATCTACCCCACCTACACTCGGTGTGGTAATCTTCTCAACTTCAGGTACCTGAAAAATGGGGGTGCCCCCAAAGGGGCTCAGCAAACAATGCTGGTATGGAAAACGTGCAGCCCATCGTCTACCGGGCCACACCAACTACTTTGTCGAACACATGCAGTTCATTTTTATAAAGCTGTAAACAAGCATAGTCTGATAATAACAAGTATCCATACAAGGACAATAATGTCACATAGAACAAGACTTCAGAAGGTCAAGTTAGCTGAGCTGAATCATTTGATAGCTGTCGGGTCCACACAGTGGGACTGACAGATGTATAAAAGTATATCAATATAGTGGAGGTATAGTGACCCCGTTATAGAGAAAGGTTGGGCAGTTAGTCCCCAGGAGATAACGTAGTTAAACCCTGTACTGAGAGCTGATGGGAAATAGAACCCACGAGAGGAATGAAGTCTTCCTCTCCACTGAACTGATGGGCATTAGAAACCCGAGAGGAATAGAGTCTTCCTCTCCACTGAAATGTTCCGTCGCGACGTATAACTGAATAGGAGACGACCTGAGACAGGTACAACTCCTGTAGCATGCATGGCCAGATCCAACTGGGCTCCTCGTTCTCGTAGTATAGAGTGTTAAGTGTCATATAAAGACGTTAAACAAGAACACAATGTGTATTGTCAATTATCACGTTTAGGATAATGACGTTTGTTATAAAGTGAAGTTAGTGAGAGACTTGAGTACAAGTCCTCGGTATACTGAAGCGCAGGTATTTAATCCACTGGTATAGTAGTGTTTGTATGCGTGGGACATACACGTTGTAGTCAGCATCATTCACGCACATAAAATAATACAACAGTGCACAAGAGTAAACAACATTTACATTAATTATCTTGGTCGTTATTTCAAACAACAGATAGCACACAAGCCGGTGTAATCCGGTAGAAAACAGGTTGCAAGAATCCCATACCGTTCACCGTAGACTGTACTTGTTTAATTCCCGGTCAACGTCTGGTCAAACAAAGTCCTAGAATAGGATTAACTGAGAGGGTTAATTTATGTTACCCTTATATAATGATCCTATTGAATCTTTTAACAAATCTCGTATTTGTTATTTCATGTGAGGTTTATTTCTTTTAATTACCTCATGATTTTATGTATAACTTATTTGTTATTTTTTTGATTTATTTATAAATCCTTTAATGTACATATATGTATTTATTTATTCATGTACTATATTTGTTATTTATTTTATTTTTTTTCTAGCTGACATAACAACTTATAATTCCTTAACTATATTTATATGTCATATATGGACATAAAATTCTTATAGTTTTCATTATTCCTCCTTTAACCCAAAAGTAATAATCATTGGTTATCTTTAAATTCCTTATAACTATATAAGTCATAGTTTAAACCTCATAACTCCTTTAATCAAATTCTTTCTTTCTAATTCCTCCAAATATCCATGTAGGACCTATATTTATTTTAATCTAATTCTTACCCTTATATTTCGGTTATTTACAAAACAACCACATTAATTCATAAACTTTATATTTAAATTCTAATCTTATCATAGCATAGAGTTTTAACTTCTTATTTAGCTAAATTACAAGGTCACACTAATATTTTGGTATTAGCTTTTAAATATTATAACTTTCAAAAATTACAACTTAGCCCCTTAAATTCTCGGCCTTAATAATTTATTTCTTATAATTACAATCTAACCACAAAATCTTATAACCTTTACATAATGTCATGTAAACTATAGTTTTAATTTTAATTCTCCATAAATGCCGAATATATATATATATATATATATATAAATATCCAAAACTAACCCCCAAGGTAATTCGGCTTTGTCATTTATTCTTCCTTAATTACATTTTCATCCCAAAACTTTATAATAGTTTCTTAATAACTTATAAACTATAGTCTAAATATTTAATTCCTCAAAATTTCGAGAGTGAACCTAATAATTCTCTTAATTATGAATTTGCCCACTAATAAGTTCCAAACTTTCATAACAATTTTTATAAATTACATAATAGCCCAAAACTTTATAAAGTGTTACTTTAACACTTGTTTAAATTATCTAAAATTCATAAACTTAATTCCTAACCTTATATTATATCATATATATTCCAAGAACACCCTTAACTCTCGGTTTTTGTAATAAACACACTAAACTTTGTAAAAATTACATTTAGGCCACATAACTTAATTAATTAACCATTTAAGCTCTAATAAAATATTTTTAACTCACCAAACTTTATAGTATAAGTTTATATACATAAGTAGCTCCTTAAAATCTATTTAACACTTAGAGCATTCGGCCATAATTTATTAAGGACCATATAGTATATAAAAGTGGATTTATATGTCAAAATAACTATACATAAATTCATATGAGTCATATAACTTATGTAAAAATTATTGTAATGTCTTATATTGATTCTAGCTTAAAATAAGCATTTTTGCCCTTGACATTTCGGCCTTAATTTATTTGTAACTTAAATAAATTTTGTGACACAAAAATGTGTCTAAGGTAATATTTTCTATTATTTTATAGATTATATTTTTGGCATATAAAACCATATAGTTTCGGTTTTAATTAACCTAGGAGATGTACATAATTTTTAGAAGCTTAACAAAGCTTATAACATAAGGATTTACTTAGTAAACTTACTTCTTAACAAAGGTGGTTTAGTGCTTGAACTCTTCTTTGAATCTCCAAGCTTTCTCCAAGGTAATATTGATGCTCCACTTCGGTTATATGCAAGTGGTGAAGGTGTTTAGGAGTTAGATCTTCAATAAAGATCTTAAGTAGATTTGTAAGTAGTTTTACAAGAATTTACCTTAGACTTTTTCTCCTTATAAATTCGGCACTCCTAAGGTAGATGAAGAACAAAGTCTCCTTCATGAAAATGAAGAAGAAAGAAACCTTAGAAGAAGTAGAACTTGGTTACCCATAAAAATGTGCTTTAAGGATTTTCAAGCATTAAAACTACCTTAAGATAACCTTGAAATGCTCCTTGGATTAATGTTGGTTTGGACAACCTCCTTGGAGAACTAATTGATGCCGAATGCTTATTGATGTGGCTAGGAAGAGTTTTGCTTCAAGGCTTGACAAGAGATGCTAGGAAATTACCTTAAAGATGAAGATAGAAGTTAAACTCCATTAATGGACTTAAGAGCTTCAAAGGAAGAAGATGAAGCAAGAAGAGAGAGGAGGGCCTTACCAATTCGTTGATGAAGAGTGCAAGGAGGGAAATGAGACTAAACTCACGTATAAGGTAAGAGAATGCAATTTGGAATTGATTTTTGTTTTGTCAATTTTAATGTCAAATGACTATTCTTTTCTTTAGTTTATTCCATGGGTTATTGGCTCAATAAATGCCCATGTTATCTGCATAATTTCGGACATGTGGGGTGACAAGGAAAGATGGAGAAAATAATGGGAGCTAGAAGACAAGGTAAGTTAGGTAAGGTATATTCTTTTGATTTTTCTATGTTTTTGCTTGTCTTCTTCTCCTCTTGTAGAAGAACGAATTCAAGGAGTAAAATGAGGTGTCTCAATCACATTGAAGAGCCAAGGAAGAGAAAAGGAAGGTCACATGGAGAAAAAGAAATCAAAAGGTGGAATCTAGATCTACTTTTTACCTTTTGCATTTTGTTTTCTTCCTAGCTCACATGGCCTTATTCCAATGCATAATTTCGACAGCTTGGTGGTCAAATGAGACCTACATACTTTGAAATTAAGTAATATAACACATGGGAAGGTGAGTCACCATGTTCAATGCCTTTTATAAACTTTAAATGCAAATTTATACTAGTTTTTGGGCATAACTTCGGCCCCTATAGAGAGCCTTGTTGCTAGTCTATCCAACTGATTTAGAAGGTCATTTTAACCCTATTTAAGATTACCAATTCGTGGCATGTCAAAAACTACAAGGCAATTGCGTAAAGCGCGTTTTCGTGACACCCGAAGGTGTGTTTTTGTGCTCTAAGGAAATCTTTGGGAACCAAATTGTTTTTATGAGTTCAAAGTGTTTGTGAACGCTTATTATAGTAAATAAACATATATTAAGATGTTACATTGAGTCATATGGGGTTACATTAACCCATGTCATAATTTACGGGCCATCGGGACACTCCGGGCAAAAAGGAGCGCTAAGAAATCCTCCTGTGGTTTTTGTTGAATTTTGAGAAACCACTTCGTGGGTTCTTTAGAATGGTTATATTGATGTTAGGAACTCTAGGAATTAATTTTATAGGAGTTCGTGCCACCTCGGCACTCCTCCGGACTTTTCGTGCTTTAAGGGACGTGCGTGAGCACTCCCGTGCGTTTTGCGTTTTTGACTGAATATAGCTTAGGGAATATGTTTATATATTCATATAATAGTTGTATGATCATTTGGTTTGAATATTAGAGGGTCATACAAGGTCATGTTTGACCATATGCTTCTAAGGCGTTTTAACGTTTATGGAGAAACGACTGTTTTTACGTAACGTTCTCATGCATGGGTTTGCATGCGTACGTGAAATGATTTATAATAGGATTATTTACCATTAAATAATGGTTTAATAATTTTAATTAGATTTGGGGTATTTCACTCGCTGGCCTCATCCCAGCATAAGGGAGTCCTACACGGTTTACCATAAAGTGCCTGAAATGGTGGCATTTGTATCGAGGAGTGGTAGCTGTTGTTGTAGGCGAACTCTATCAAGTGTAGATGCTCTAACCAGCTCCCCTGAAAATCTAAGGCACATGCTCTCAGCATGTCCTCCAGTGTCTGGATGGTCCTCTCACTCTGACCGTCGGTCTGTGGATGGAACGCCGTACTAAGCTTCAACTTTGTACCCAAGGCTTCCTGAACCTGTCCCCAGAATCTGGACAAAAATCGAGGGTCCCTATCAGAAACAATAGTCTTTGGCACACCATGGTGCCGGATCACCTCCTTCTGGAACAAGTCCGCTAACTTCGGGACGTTCCAGGTATCCTTCATAGCAACAAACTTTGCCACCTTCGTCAGACGGTCCACAATGACCCAAATCGTGTTCAGTCCTCCCTTAGTCGGTGGGAGACCGACAACGAAATCCATCGAGATGTCCTCGAACTTCCAACAAGGAATAGGCATAGACTGCACTAAACCTCCGGGTCTCCTATGCTCAAACTTAACCTTCTGACAGGTCAAGCATCTAGCCACATACTCAGCTACATCCTTCTTCATCCCGCTCCACCAGAAATGAACCTTCAAATCCTTATACATCTTCGAAGAACCAGGGTGGACGGATAAGGACGAGCAATGAGCCTCCTGGAGTATCTTCTCCTTCAGATCAGGAGACGACTCCGGAATACATAATCGGCCATTCAGTCGTAACATGCCATCATTACACAGTTCGAAATCATACTTCTTCTCTCAAAACAACCCTCTACATTTTCTGTTTGATGCTCTCCAATAGTGATCACTCTCCTGAGCAGCTCGTATCTCATCAATCATACTGCTGTCGCTACTATGTAAAAATGAATGAGCTCTGCGGCTCAGGGCGTCGGCAACTACATTTGCTTGCCCTCTTTGTACCTCAGGTCTATGTCGTAGTCCTTCAAGAACTCGACCCATCTTCTCTGTCGCATGTTCAGCTCCTTCTGAAGAAGAGATGCTGTAGACTCTTGTGATCAGAGTAGATAGTGACTGTCACACCATACAAATAATGTCGCCAGATCTTCAAAGCGAAGACTACTACGCCTAACTCAAGGTCATGTGTGGGGTAATTCACCTCATGCTTCTTCAGCTGTCGGGATGCGTAAGCAACTACCTTCCCGTGCTGCATAAGCACACAGCCTAGACCGGTTCCAGAGGCATCACAATATACCTCGAACCCATCAGTGCCCTCAGGGATAGTAAGAACGGGCGCCGATGTCAGGAGATCCTTCAGCGTCTGAAAGGACTGCTCACACTCTGCAGACCATAAGAACTGGGATTCCTTCTTCATTAGATTAGTCATTGGTTTGGCCTCCTTGGAGAAGTCCTTCACGAACTTCGATAATACCCTGCCAAACCCAGAAAGCTACGGACGTCTGTGACTGTCTTCGGCCTTGGCCAACTCTTCACTGCCTCAATCTTAGCAGGATCTACAGATATGCCGCTAGCTGATATAATGTGTCCTAGAAATGACACGCTGTCCAACCAGAACTCACACTTAGAGAGTTTGGCATACAGCTGGTTCTCTCATAATATTCAACACCTGTCTCAAATGTAACTCATGATCTTCCTTGGTCTTTGAATAGATCAGAATATCGTCGATGAAGACTACAACTGAACTATCAAGATGCTCTCTAAAAAGTCGGTTCATCAAGTCCATGAATATGGCTGGCGCATTCGTCAATCCGAATGGCATAACGGTGAACTCGTAGTGTCCATACCGTGTCCTGAAAGCTGTCTTCTCAATATCACCCTCTGCAATCCTAATCTGATGGTAGCCAGATCTGAGATCTATCTTCGAGAACACACTGGCCCCTCTCAGCTGATCAAATAAATCATCTATCCGTGGTAATGGGTACTTGTTCTTGACTGTAACCGCATTAAGCTCGCGGTAGTCGATGCAGAGTCGCATACTGCCGTCCTTTTTCTTGACGAACAGCACTGGAGCACCCCAAGGAGAAACACTAGGTCGAATGAATCCCTTGTCGAGGAGGTCCTCCAGCTGTAGCTTCAGCTCCCTCATCTCAGCCGGTGCCATACGGTAGGGTGCCTTAGCAATGGGCCCGTACCTGGCAACAAGTCGACGGCGAACTCAACCTCGCGCACAGGCGGCATGCCTGGCAGCTCATCAGGAAATAAGTCGGGAAAATCTACCACGACTGGAATGTCTACGTCCGTCACGTCGCTCTGTCTCGTGTCCTGTACATAACAGAGGAAGGCTTGTCGGCCCTTCCTAACATCCTTCATCAGGGACAATGCTGACACGATCTTGACAGTCGGCTCTCTCCTCACACTGCGGTATGACACTGTCCTGCCGCTCGGCCCCTTCAGTTAGTCGATGCTCTGCACAATGAAGGCGGCCCCTATGCTTCTGTAGCCAATCCATGCCCACTATGATGTCAAAACCCAAGTTCTTGAACTCAATCAGATCAATGGGGAAGGTCTCAGTCATAATGCTGATCTCTAACCCTGTATACTGTCTGGTGCAACCTACTTTCTCCTTCGAAGGAAGGGTGACTGAAAAGTCTGAAAGCTGTTCGGGGGTGGCCCCCAGCTTCTTAGCAAATGCCGAGGAAATAAAAGAATGCGAAGCCCCTGAGTCGAACAATACGGAAGCACTAACACCATCAATAGGAAAGGTACCTGAGATCACCTCTCGTATTAGCATCGAGTCCCAATAAATCACTAATTTACTGTTGTTTGTAATTGTCATACCTGTGATGACATTACCAGACTCCTTGGCTTGCGCCATGTCTAGGATGCAGATGGTACCCTCCTTTCCATTTCTATAGCCTGAAGTTATGAATTATCGGTATCAACAAAACTGAACACATAACTTGAGGTAAAACTCTTATTTCATTCATCCAACTGTATTATACAAGGTTACACACTTAGCTACTGCTATTACATCAATACTGTCTGAAAGTCAAATTTAAACGGCCAGGTCGGATGTGGGTATCATTCACTAAGCTGGTGGTGCGGTATTGAGCTTAATGCTCTTAATACCATGATATACAAGCCTCGACTCTCCACCAAATACCAACACATCCCCAGACTTGAGGATGATCTTGCTTGCTAGATCCATCCTCTTCTGGTCTCCATAGATAACTCAGCATCATCGCCGATGGAGAATGACACAACCGGTATTCCTCTGGTGATGGACTCGGTCGTCTCATCACGGTCCTGGTGCATTCCAAGCTTTCCTCCCTGCTCATAGTAGTTGATGATGCAAACGTCAGGTGTCATGTCGGGTAATGGATAAGTCTCACAGTCTTGAGCAATATCCATTGCGTTTCTCACCAAGGTAAGGAAACTCTCAGGTATCTAGGTATAGATACGTCACCTACCATCCTCACCTCTCGATAAACCCTAGCTTGTGGATCCCAATCTTTCCCTAAGCACATCATGTGCAGTTTCATTCTAGAACCACTATTAAATACAGGGGTATAAAAACCTCCTATGCCCTTACCCAAAGCTCTACACTCATTCACTATGGTGATTTGCTCATCTAGGGTTAGGAACTCTCTGAGAAGTATCATGCCCGGTCTGACTACATGACACAACTCACTAGGGTACTCCCGTCTTTCTTCCACGGGTCTAGGTGATCTCTGTCTTGTAAGTGTGGGATAGCAGATATCGAAGTCTCCTAAGAGGTAAAGGTTTCCTAGGTAAGTTGTTCATCTAAAGCGGTAATTAAACACACATTCATGCTAAGGTAAAGCGTTTAACACTTAGTCATGCTTCATACAATGGTTAAGGTTTCAAATGCTAACCTTCACCGCGCTGGGTACTAGTGCCAGCGCCTGAAGCTCCCGCTGCATTCAGCATACGGTTGCCCGGCGGGTTCCTCTGGTTCTGGTTCTGCTGTGGCTGCTGATGCTGCTGCCCTCTCTGGGCTTGGGGCGCCGGCCCCCTCTGGCCACCTCGAGCTCCACCTCCTCCAGTAGGTGCGCCTGAGTCCCCTTCTGGGCGGTACGCTCGGCTATCTGGATTCAAAGCACTCGAACGACCTGTGGCCCTTCTTTCCACAATGGTGGCAGTCCACCGCTTGCCCGGTGCAGTCGACACCCGGGTGGTCTTTACCACAGCGCTTGCAGTGAAAGTGGCGCTGGGGTGCAGAACCTATTATCATATCACACTCAGGTTAGTACAAGGATGGTAATGGGTAGTGTAGTACACAATTTATTCACAAGGTTAGATCGCTTACCCTTAGGGGGTACAGATCTAAGAGGCTGCACATCGTAGGTAGGCCCGGTCAGCAACGGGACCTTGTCCTTACCCTTTTGGCTGGCCTGCTCCCTTCTTCTCCCTCCAGGAGAACTTTTTCTTCCTGTGATCGTCAAAGTGTCAGGATAAGGTATAAAAGCAGGCAGTAAGTAAGTAATTTAAATGGATTAAATAACTTAAGGTGGTTCTTACTTCCAGCCCTTACTGCCTCCGCTTCCAGCCTCAGTCTCCGCCTCTTTCTCTGGGGCCTTACGCTTCTGCCCCTGGCCGTCCTCCCGGCTGTTCACCATCATCTCAGTCCGAGAAGCAGCGTCATAACACTCCTTAATACATCAATGAGTTCCCCGAACTGTAATAAATCAACTGAGTTATAAGGTACAAACTGTCAATTAGTTTTACCTGAACCGTAGGGTACAAGGTAGCACCCATGGCGGCCTTAATAGCATATCTCAACCCGCCTCTAAACTTCTCTACTTCACAGCATCAGAATAAACAACTCCTGGGACGAAGTCCAAGAGCCCAATAAACAAGGAGTAGTACTGATCTACTGTCATACTACCCTGCCTCAGGGCCTCAAACTCCTCCCTTTCCTCTGCTTCAAATGAGCAGGATAGTACTTCTCTCTCAACAATTCCACAAACCTCCACCAAAACCCTCTATAGCAAGATGTGCCTTCACGGACCTCCACCACGTACTGGCAGCGTCCTTCAGGTGAAAGGCTGCTATGACTCGGTGCTCAGCAGGCACATGTATGGCATCGAAGCCTTCTCGTGCTCAACAATGTATCTCTCCAGGACAGTGGGGTCAGCAACTCCATCATAGGTAGGTACTCGCGTGTCAGCTACGCTCTTCAGCCAATTCGGCTCTCTAGGTGCGGGTACGGGTGGGACTACCGGTGGTGCAGGTGGTGCTCCTATATGGATACCTCCCATCTGGGCTAGCTGAGCGAAGACGGCAGCTACCGTCTCAGCCACGCCCACGGCTGGGGCCTCCGGAGGACCTGCTCCAGGCCCGCCGCCTCTTCCACCACCTCCTCTACCTGCTGATCGCCTCCCGAAGACATCTGAAGAATTCAGAACCAAAGTCAGCTCTTGGTATAAATACTGTACTTTCCCTACCATAACTTAACTCAAATCATTTACAACTATCTCTTGGTACTGGTGTGTGAATAACCTAGCTCACGGTACTTAAACTACTATCTCTTGTAATCAGAGCGGTACTCCGCTCTGATACCACTTTTGTAACACCCCTACTAATTCCTGTCCTAAAATAATATAATCGCAGCGGTAAATAACATGTCGCCCTAATGGTGTCACTGTTATCACTCGCCCATACGGGTGATAACGATTACCTGATAATCAACTTGCGAAACGTATTCCCGCAGTGACCACAAGAGATAGATAGTAGTACTTAAACAATTAAAACAAATCTAACAACAACAATTATTACAGACCGTGAGCATCTAAACCAAATACACCTCGGTTAAACAACCCGAGTCCAAAACAACCTGAGTATCACACCGTACCAAGTCTAAACCAACAGTAATCACAATAGTCACCCTCGCTGCGACCCACCAGCTAGTCACCTGCAATAAAGATGGTTTGTGGTATGGAATCAGCCCCTGCTGAGTATGTCATCACATGCCCCGTCATGCCCCCAAAGACCCCTCAATTATTTGGTCGAGAGCATGAGGTTCATTACATGCAATACCGTTTTAATATTTAAAACTGTAAACAATTAACAGTAATATCCATACAATAACACAACCATCAACATATAAATAACCACAAGTATAACCAATGAACAACCAAGCGAAACAACGAGAATAATAAACAAGTACTAGTTCTCGTCCATGGTGTAGAAACCAATATCGTTCGCCACTGTATAATTCTTAACTGTATTATTTGTTCAGTTATACCTAGTGACAATGTCTCGTTAAAACGACATGTCTCTAGTTACCCATATATTATGGCGGGTCACCCACGGCAGTAGCCACTCCAACGGTAGAGTCTCCGACCAACGAGCCATTCTAGCTCACGGGAAATTTTCTTGATACTTGCGGACCCGTACGCGGACATCCTGGTATCGTTTTTGTGATCCACATACACAGCATCAGAAACAGCCCAATACAGACCCCCCGGCCACACCAACCGAGCGGCCTTCGCACCAAGAGCCACATCCTCCTAGCTTTACTCCTTTCCATTAATTAATTATACCATCCTCGCATCGCATTACCATTTTTTTTTCCTAACACAGCAGACTAAGGTCATTAGTCCAATCCAGAGTCTGTAAACTCGGATCCAGTGTTAGATACGAGAGTGGCGTTCAGAAAGGCCAATGCTCCGTATAAAAGTCTCGGATAATATGTATATCTTATTATCCTAGTGCTACAAGTTTTTCTGACGATCCTTATATTTCATATAAGATAGCACCATAGCCGCTAGTTCGTTTTATATATATAGGTTCATATATACGAACCAATACTGTTAACTCAACAACAGTAAATAATTAGCAGCTATAAATACAATTCATGCATATTAATTATCACATTCAGACAAACAATCTTATCACAGATCACACAGAAGTCTGAACTGAGGAAGCCCTCAGACCTAAGAGACACATAACAACATACCATTCACCCTGATGTATTACGGTGGATGAATCGCAAGATCCTATGCTCCTTGTGTAGTCTCTAACAGTCTAAACAATACATAATGCTACTGATTAGCATACCGTATAACAACACGACCCTACGGTACCCCGTACCGTCACTAATAACTCCCGTTAACCCCCCGTATTAACTATCAATATTTTGTCGGGTTTTAGGTTTAACTCAAGATTGGAAAGTGTTTATATTACATGCGTAGTTTGCCTTGTATATTAATATCTTATTGTTGAACTCGTTATCGCATGTGACTTAACTCACCTTGTATGTGTATAGTTTATTTCATTATTTCATGTGTGATCCTTTGTCATGCACTATGCATTTCACCTTAGTATTTATTTTTCTAAGGTTTGTCTCTTTTTTTTTTAAATTCGATGTGGTACAATTCATTTGTAAACAATACTTTGAATGTATAAATTCTTATTATCCCATGTATACTCCTAACATTAGAATTCCACATCTAATGTTTGTAATTCTTTTCCCTTTTTTCATATGTCATTTTTAATTATGAAACACATGGTCATTAAACCATATTATATTTTCCACCATAACATATATTTATTTATGTGTATGTATTATGGAACTATTTCTTATATGGTAAGTCTTATAATATGTATTCATTCTTTCTAATGAATACCTCATATATTATAAATGTTATAATTCTTATAAAATTAAAACATATTATAAATTCCATTTAAAAATGTTAATATTTCCGAACATCACCTATGTTTTTAAATACTTACAAAACCACCACCACTTAATTATAAATGTTACATTATTGTTATATAACATATCTTATGACATTTAAGTCATTTAAAACAATTATAACCTATAGTCATTTTTGTTTATAAAATACCAATGCCCCTTATATTTTCGGTTTCCATTATACACCACTAAAATTCTATAAACACAATTCCATCCCACTTCATAATACATAGTTTTCTAATTCCCTTAAAACTATATATTATACATATTTCTTTATAAAACCTTATATAACTCCAAAATTACCAAACTATACCAAAAGGTTTATAATATTATTCCTAACCTTATATTTCCTTTAAATCTCGGTTTTCCCCTTTGTTACCCATTTGTAACAATGTTATAAATACCATATGTTATACTTATATAATTCATATAAACTCCAAATTTAACCAAATAAATTTCTAAAATTCCTAATAACCTAAGGTTTGTACTACTCCATTTAGTACCCCAAGTTTTCGGAAATTACATTATAGCCCCATCTCTTTTAAATCTTTTACAAATTAATACTTATCTTAATAAGGTAGTATTTTATTTCTTAAATTTCCAAACTTGGTCAAAGTCTCCTATATAGTCAACTTTGACTTCTAATACCAAATGGGAACCAATTTTTTCGGTAATCACCAATAATAACCTATACTTTTTCATTTTACAATTTTGACCCAAAACTTTATAAAATGTTATAATTTTTATTAAATTCATTTAAAAACCCTAAATTGCTCTAAATTAAGCCCACGGCTTTCTAATTTCCTAGTAATTACGAATTGGCCCCAATTTTAATTATAAGCATAAATAAAACTAAATAAGCTTATAAACTTAAATTAAAATGGCCTAATGACATGGCCTTATTACAACCTTGAACTTGCAAAATAAATTACACAATAAATGTCTCAAAATATAGCATATATTTTCGGCCTCACTTTGGTTTAATTATTTTTCCACCATAATGTCATAATTTGACCATTATGTTAATTAAATCTCTTAAATGACTAACTTAATTTATCTTAGCCATTTTTTCCATTTTTAGGTCAATATGACCTATATATGTAATTTCACTCTCGGCCATATATATATATATATATGCTTAAAAATTATAAAAATCATAAGTTTAAGGTGTTTATACCTTGGTTATTCCTTGTATGGGCTCGGTCACTTGTAGAAAAATTCACCACTTGATTTAGACATGTTTTACACAAAAACAAGATATGGTTACACTCCAAGCTTGAGTTTAACCATAAGGAATAATTAATGTAAGATTTAAGGCAAAAATCACCTTAAAAATGCAAGGGAATTCTAGGTGGGTTCGGCCTGAATCAAACACACTACAAGGTGTTAGATCCACCTATGACATAGGAATAGCTAGATCACAACAAGTTGCCTTGTTATTAGGTTTTACCTTGGAAAAATGCCTTAAAAGAGAGTATTTCTCTTGGATCTCGGCCACACTTGCTACAAATGGCTAACCAACTGAATGAACATGTAAATATGAAGATTATGAGTGTATAAACTCATTAAAATTGAAGGAAGAAAACCGCTTGAAGGATTGAGAGGCTTAAGGTAGTTTTACCTTAAAATGCAATTTTGAGCAACCTTGGTCCCTCTACTTGCTTCAACCGAGTTTAGCTGTTGTTCTAACCTTAGAACACTGAGAATGAGCCATAGGAATTGATGAGCCACGAAATCTAGGTGTAGGTAGTGAAGAGATGAAGAAAAAGGGCTAAAAATGACCTTAAAACACTTACCTTAAGAGCTTAGGAGTTAGATCTGCCTTCCATGCTCAAGAACCAGACTTGAGAGCTTCTAGGAAGGGGAGGAACTCGGCTGGGCAGGATGGGATCGGACAAGGAAGAAAGAAATGAGTGGAAAGGTTTGAAATAATTGAAAAAGGTAAGGTTACTATTCTAAATTTGGTATTAGGTATCAATTTGTCCCATAATGATTGTAAGCTGTCTCCTCTCTTATTTCCAGCCGATTTCCATGGGGTCAAATGGGTCATTACTTGACCATTGACCATACTTGTTCAATTTGACTCATGTGGGCCCCACTTTAGGGTTTTATTAATATTTTAATATTAAATTTGTAAAAATTCATAAATTTCTGGAATTAAATTCCTAATATGATATAATATGATAAAATATAATATTTAAGTGTAATTATAATCTTTAAGCCCATTAAAAATCAATTTAGAAGGCAATCTCACAAAAACGTGCTTTAAGGTGTTTTAGTGCACGTTTTGTGTCACAGGGTGTTCCTGAGCTTAGTTCTCCTTGAGAACGGTTTTGTTGTGTTCCTTAATTTATTATAATACTTAGGAATCCACTTTGGATCCTATTTGAGGTCATACAACCTTTATGGTATCTTAAAGCACATTTTTGGCTTTACCGATCTTAAGGCGTGTTTTGCCTTGTTGAGATCTTTTAGATTGTTCCCCAATAATGTTTAGATGTTTATTAATCATCTTAGGTATCATTAATATCATTTAATTATATTTTAAAGGTTAGGGGTATTTCATGTCATCAACCGGCTGACAAGGTCAGACGGCATTTGTGCAGGACCGGTTTGATTCTGATCAGGTGCTTCCTTACTCATGAAATCCTGCATTCTATGCGTACTTCACATCTCGCCTTCGGGTTTCTTCTTCATATAAAGTTGATATGTCTAAAGCCGTTGACCGTGTAGAATGGTCTTTTTTGTTCTACAAGTATTGCTAGCATGGGCTTCCATCCGTTTTGGATTAAGGCTGTCCGCAAGTGTCTACTACTGCCACGATGTCTGTGCTCATTATGGCCACCCGGGGCCCTCATTTACCCCACATCGTGGCCTGCGCCAGGGAGACCCTTTATCCCCCCCTTGCTTTTTATTTGCTGTATGGAAGTTTTGACCTGACCATTAATCTCTCTGCACAGTCAATCAGTTTAAGGGTTTCTCTTTTCCGGGGCTTTCCAACCCCTATTACCAGCTTACTTTTTACGGATGATTGTATTCTATTTGGAAAGGCAACATAGACCAATGCTCGGAGCTATCTTATATTCTTGATGACTTTAAGCTAGCATCAGGACAGTGTATTAATGCGGACAAGTCTGCCCTTATGTTTTCACATCATCTGCAGCCGCAGTTACTCGCGTAGTTGCTGGAGCTCTGAGAGGCCGTGTGGTCCGCGATTTGGGGATGTATCTGGGTTTCCCAGTGCACGTGGGCCGTGATCGGAAAGCCGTGTTTGCTTATATTAAGGACCGCATTGCACGCCGCATTCAGGGTTGGTCTCGTCTCACTTCTCAAGCGGCAAGGTTAAATCTGATTAAATCAATCCTTCAGGCAATCCCAACATATGTCATGTCAGTCATTACGCTCCCCAAATCGCTCCTCACTTCCATCACTGGGATGATCTCGCGCTTTTGGTGGGGTGGTTCAGCTACAGCTAAAGGGATGCACTGGAAGAAATGGGAGCAACTCTGTCTCCCTCTTTGCTCTGGTGGCTTAGGCTTTCGTGACTTGCACAGTTTTAATCGCGCTTTGCTCGCTAAACAGCTTTGGCGAATTCTGCATCAGCCTCAGTCCCTTTTGTCCACTTTTTATAAGGCGCGTTATCTCGGCCACAATCCCCCATGTCACATTCAACCAAAGGCCAACTCCAGTCCCATTTGGAGAGCGCTCCTCACTGTTCAGGATCTCGTGCAGGTTGGGGCTTACAAGAAGATTGGTGATGGGCAAACCACACGCATTTGTGACAGATGGCTTCCCTCTAAGGAGGGGGGTACGCCTTACCTTTGGTCGATTCCTCAGCATCTACATCATGCCCCAGTTTCTGATTTTATGCTCTCCCCCTCGGCATGGAATGTCTCACTTTTACACTCCGTCTTTCATCCAGAAGATGTACAACACATTCTCAAAGTGGCTTTGCCAGGGGATGTCTTTTCACGGGACTCTCGGTATTGGGGCCTCTCTCCTTCCAGCCAGTATACAGTCAAAAGTGCATATCATTGTGATGTAGCCCTCCGCCGCCTTGCGCATCCCTCACCTTCGTCTATGACCTCATCTCCTCAAGGTCAAGCGAATAGGCGTTTATGGGCTCTTGATATGCCGCCCCGTGTTTGTCTGTTTGGATGGAAATTGTTGCATGGCGTTGTTCCATGCCGTGCTCTATTGGCCTATCGACTGCACCGTCCGGATCTCCAACCCTGTGTTCTTTGTGGCGGCAGTGATACCATCCTCCATGCCCTATATCGCTGCCCTACAGTCCGCTCTTATTGGGATCGCCTGTGCATCCCCCACCCCTACAAACAGACAACGCGTTTATTGATTGGTTTACCGATTGCTGCGTTGCCCTGCCGCGACATCGTCTTTCCTTGCTTGTCTCGCTTCTTTGGCGTTTATGGTATGCCCAATGCCAGTATGCCCATAACCGTGTCACCACTTTTGAAGCTGGATGGTTTCAGGCAGACTACTTTTTGAGCCTCAGCACTGCTACTTCAGCTATTGCTATATCTCCATCCTTGGCTGCGGCCCGTCTTTCGGCGCCTTGTTTCGTCGAGATTTCTGTTGATACGGGTCTAGACAGGTTTGGTCGGTTTGGCCTTGGGGCTGTCGCGGTTTACCAGAATGATGTTATTGGAGCGGCATTGATGGGCGGTTTGACGGCTTTGGATCCGTCACATTTGGAGGCAGCAGCACTTCAGTTAGGCCTTGACCTTGCCAAGCAATATCAGTATTCTCATGTGAGGCTCCTGTCTGACTGCAAGAATGTGGTTGATTACTTCTCGAGCTTTGGTCGGTCCGGCCTCTCTGACAATGCAAAACTAGTGCTCCACCATGCTTTGGCCACTTTGGCCCCTCTACAAGATGTCCAATGCTATCACGTTAGTCGTCTAGATAATTTAACTGCACACAACCTAGCGTCCTTAGCTAGAAAATTGCAGCTCTGTGCGAGTTGTGGAAGTCTGCTGACTTCCCATCCTATGTACTTGACATTTGCTCTTGATCTATATATATGATATTTCAAAAAAAAAAAAATTCTCTTCCAAGCTGAGAGCTCCCTGGCCCCTCCCTCTACTTTTCCCCTCTTTTTCATCAAATGTAAGTCACCTTTTAGTCTCATTAATGCTCAATGTATTTCTGTCCGCACCTTCCTAAATGTTTTTCTCAAAGCTCATGGCAATTTCTTACCTACAAGTAATGTAGCTAGGATGACTAAGATGAGGTAGTTTAGTTAAATAAAAATAAGAGCGTGTTCGATAATAGCGGACAAACGTAGTAAATACTGTGTTTGTTTTAATGCCCCCATGGTTAACCACTCCTATGCCGCCAGGTAACTATGGTTTGAAATTTTGTTCAATCAAAACTTGACAACTGCCTTCTACTTTTTGAAAAGTAGACATTAATCCCTGATTCGCAAGTATCGAACGCTGCCTAAGGGTCCGTTCAAAACGCAACAAAATGCTGCTTTATGTTTAATGTTACTCTAGTTAACTAATATGGTAAGGACATGTGTTACTTTTAGTATGAGTACACCAATAATTAAATGACAAGTGTCACATTAATGTAAAAGAAAAAAAACCACCCTCATCCAACGCGCCCTAAAAGAAATGGGAGGGGAGGTTCATTTTTTCCTTTTTCTTTTTTTTTCTTTTTCTTTTTTTCCTTTCTTTATTATAAAATTTTTAAATTATTGTAACTTTTAATATATAAGTCCAAAATGAAAAAAAATTATATCATTGTTCACCTAAATTCAAGCTCTTCAAAACAAGACCAGACATGAATATGTTTTGACAACTTTTAAAAAAAATTATTTTTACATATATACGATGATATTTTAATGAAAGGATGTATATACATATTTTAATGTGAGAATGTACATGTTTTAATGTGACGATGTACATGTTCAAATGTGATAATGTATATGCTCTTTAATGAACATGTGTACATGTTTGTATTGCCATCTGTACATGTTTGTATGACCGTCTGTACACGTGTTCTTCCTTATATGTACATGTTTTAATCTAAGGATGTACATATTTAATGATTCGTACAGGTTATATGACTATCTATATGTTTTTAATGTGAGGATGTACATGTTTTTACGTGAGGATGTACATGTTTTAGTGAACATTTGTACAGGTTTGTACGACCATCAGTACAAGTTTTTTTTTACGTTCTGTGCACTATACATGTAAAAATTATTTTTTAAAAAGCTATCAAAATATATTCATGACTGATCTTGTTTTGATGAGCTTGAAATTAGGTGAACAATGATATAATTTTTTTCATTTTGGACTTATATATTAAAAGTTACAACAATTTAAAGTTTTTGTGATAAAAAAAGAAAAAAATCTTTTAAAAAAGAAAAACATGTTGTGTAGCGCCGGGCGACTTTCATGAAAAAAAAGGGAAATTT
Source organism: Limonium bicolor (assembly GCA_023374045.1). Lineage (NCBI taxonomy): Eukaryota > Viridiplantae > Streptophyta > Magnoliopsida > Caryophyllales > Plumbaginaceae > Limonium > Limonium bicolor. The sequence continues at coordinate 18,657 of JAIOTZ010000227.1, read as the reverse complement.
CATGAAATGCCACTATATTTTTGCCTAATTCATGAAATGCCACTAAAAAAAAAGAAAGCCACGAAATGCCACTACATTTTCCGAAAAGTTCATGAAATGCCCCTCCGCCTGGATGGACGTTAACTTTCCGTCTGAAGTCAATTTTTTTTTTAAAATGATTTTTGCCCCTAAAAATTTATGTCACTGTGCAACGGCTACTTTTGGGTTACAACGGTCACTTTTTTGAAAAAATTTCAAAGTACATGAAATGCCACTACAACTTTACGAAAGTACATGAAATGCCACTACTACTTTACGAAAGTACATGAAATGCCCCTGTAACAAAAAAACGGCTATTTTTTGTTTCTAACGGCTAGTTCTTCATTCAGACCCCCTTTTGTGCTATAAAAACTCATTGTAGGGTTGTATAATGCCTATATCTCTCCCATACTCACCCATAGCACATCAAACATGTATCCCCCCACATACACAACCACAATAGAAGGGAAATTTCAAACAATACATTGCAAGTGTAGAGTTCCAGCAACTCTCAAAGTTTCATACAACCGGAACTGTGGGTTCTTCAAATGGTGGGCACCGGTTATGGAAGATCGATATGATCCCCGCTTAACTTCTCAACCCGGGAGTACATCACAAACAAATCCCACACAACGAATGTCCACTACAACTTTCAACCCATTCTATCTTGGACCAAAATATAAACAAGTCCAAAGCATACACAAAGCTGTAAAACTGTTTACAACACATATCACCCACCAAAAAGGTTCACCTGAACCACATATGTGGAGTACAACAGCTTCACGAAGTTGTCTACTAAAATACAAAAAGTTGTAATGCTGTTTATAGAACAGCACCAATTCACCCACCAAAAAGGTTCACCAGAACCACATATGTTCATTAGAGCAAATGCATAAAAAGTTTGTATATTCATCAGCTACCCAAAACCCTAAAATGTGCACCATAATAGCTAAATTATGAACCTGTTGATGTCGCACCTTTCTTGCGCTTCCCTCCTCTCTTCTTTCTTAGCGCTGCAGTACCATCAACAGTAGCAGCAGCAGCACCAGAAGTAGTACCAGCAGCAGTACTAGCACCGGCCGGTCCAAGTCAAGCGTCGCAAACCGAAGCTGCTGCTAGTACTGCTGCTGGTACTACTTCTGGTGCTGGTGCTGCTACTGCTACTGCTGATGGTACTGCAGCGCCACGAAAGAAGAGAGGAGGGAAGCGCAAGAAAGGTGCGACATTAGCAGGTTCATAATTTAGCTATTATGGTGCACATTTTAGGGTTTTCGGGTAGCTGATGAATATACAAACTTTTTTTGCATTTGCTTTAATGAACATATGTGGTTCTGGTGAACCTTTTTGGTGGGTGAATAGGTGCTGTTCTATAAACAGCATCACAACTTTTTATACTTTGGTAGACAACTTCATGAAGTTGTTGTACTCTACATATATGGTTCTGGTGAACCTTTTTGGTGGGTGAATATGTGCTGTAAACAGTTTTACAGCTTTGTGTACGCTTAGGACTTGTTTGTATTTTGGTCCAAGATTGAATGGGTTGAACAACAATGCTAAGACATATTATTTGAATTAAAAGGAAATCTTACAATTGCGGATACATGTTACAACAACTAGCATTACGAAAATTTTGATACACCACTTTTTGATGGCCCTTTTCATTTCCTCCTCTACCTCCTTCTTTATCTATTGCCTAAGGTTGTCAATACCATGTAATGAATGTCCTGATTCTGCAGTCCCCTCCTTTTCATAGACAGCAGGTCTTGTAGTGGACATTCGTTGTGTGGGATTTGTTTGTGATGTACTCCCGGGTTGAGAAGTTAAGCGGGGATCATATCGATCTTCCATAACCGGTGCCCACCATTTGAAGAACCCACAGTTCCAGCAATTATAGTAAGTGAATCCTGCTGATTTCCGGTTGTATGAAACTTTGAGAGTTGCTGGAACTCTACACTTGCAATGTATTGTTTGAAATTTCTCTTCTATTGTGGTTGTGTATGTGAGGGATACATGTTTGATGTGCTATGAGTGAGTATGGGAGAGATATAGGCATTATACAACCCTACAATGAGTTTTTATAGCACAAAAGGGGGTCTGAATGAAGCACTAGCCGTTAGATACAAAAAATAGCCGTTTTTTTTGTTACAGGGGCATTTCATGTACTTTCGTAAAGTAGTAGTGGCATTTCATGTACTTTCATAAAGTTGTAGTGACCTTTCATGTACTATCGTAAAAGTTGTAGTGGCATTCATGTACTTTGAAAATTTTTCAAAAAAGTGACCGTTGGAACCCATAAGTAGCCGTTGCACAGTGACATAAATTTTAGGGGCAAAAGGTCATTTTTAAAAAAAATTTTTACTTCAGACGGAAAGTTAACGTCCATCCAGGCGGAGGGGCATTTCATTAACTTTTCGGAAAATATAGTGGCATTTCGTGACTTTCTTTTTTTTTAGTGGCATTTCATGAATTAGGCAAAAATATATTGGCATTTCATGAAATTTCCCCCAAAAAAAAGAAGAAGAAGAAGAAACGAAGCGCAGGTATGTAGCCAACTCTAGCTACAGTGACCTGTAGCCAAGACAGGCTGAAGCTTATTTGGTCCTTTAAACTTCATATGCTCATGGTAATCTTTACCTACATGATATGCCATCTACTGGTTGTTTTCGATGATTTTTCCTAAGCTGCAGTCTTTCCTGGCCGGCTGTATACTCAAGCTAATAGTGAGCCACCTCCGGCAAACTTCTTCTCGGACATCTCTGCCTTGATTCATCTTCAGGGTATGGGTTCTTCCTCTCCACCTTCAGTAGAGGAGCTACCTTTCAAATGTGAGGAACTTTTGCTCACAAAAGAGGAAGCCGCACCTATTTCCATTGACAGAAGATGGAGCATGATCTACTTTAGGCTTTCGATAGATGTTTGTTAGGGAAGATTGTTACCTCCTGAGGTGTGGACATCCGAGTGATGGAATCCAAGCTCTCAATGGTTTGGCAACTTCAAGGGTGTCTGAGAATCAAGAAGGTTGCTACCCACATCTTCTTGCTGGAATATGAACTCCTATGCTCGCTGCATGCAGTCCTGAACGAGGTTCATGGTTTTTTGACAGGGCTCTCCTCATTCTTCAGTGAATCGATAAGAATAAAGCTCCTTTGGATCATGGCTTCTCATCCTTTCTTATCTGGGTAAGAAACCATGGCGCTCCTCTTGTCCTACATAATTAATATCCCGCTACAAGTCTTACATGTCGCTTCGAAACTTTCGTGGAGTTTGAAAGTGAAGGTGCCCTCAATGGAGGAGACTACCTTCGTTTCAAAGTGACGATCTCGGTTGATAAGTGTAACACCCCAACCACCACCGTACACTTAACATCAAACTGCAGCGGAAATCTCAACTCATCACATTACTTAATTCAATGGTGTTACACGCCGTTAGCCACCCACGTGGCCAACAAGGCTAATACATGTACATTGTATCGGTCTGATGGACTAGGTTCCCGAGCAACTACACAATACACCCTTATTCCATTTCCAACATTTATTGTATACATACATTCCCACTGTACCGAGTATTTACAAACTAATGCCGATAACAATTTCGGTCTTACTACGCTTACAATGCTTACGCCAGTTAAATGGCTACCCATGTATAAACATCTACCCCGTCTACTCTCGAACGGCTTCCAGCTCCTTGTACCTGAAATAGAAAAGGAGAGAAAGGGTGGCCCCCAAGGGGCTCAGCACCTTTGCTGGTATGGTAATCCCGCAACCCACATGCTACCGGGCCACGCACAACTAATTGTCGTCTTAGCATGCAGTTGATTATATTTAAATCATGCATACAAACCATAAACACACAACACTTTGCATACACCCAACAATAGGGCTCAACACATATCCCACACATCCACACTTAACAAATCATCCAGTGATTCCTTTAACCCTAGAGTGGCTCTCCTCTAAAACGGAGCTACTTCCGTAATGAACGACACGTACCCATTAATCGGGTTATCCTTAAACGCCTCTTGTCACAAATTGGGATTCATTTCCATGATCCACACACTCCATATCCTACAACATATCTCATTCCTCACATAACAGAACATAACAAAACCTTTCTTGTTTCGGCGTACACATGACAACATCGCATTCATCTTAAACACCTAACGTATACATATCATAGCATAGCAGGGGAAATTGCTTAGCACAATAACAACACAAACACCATAAGATCGGTTCACACAAGGAACCTTCCACCATAGTTAGTATATATAGTGAGCCTAGAGATTATTGCCAATCTCATGCTAAGCTCGTTACCAACCTCGTTACCGTCCAGTTATATCGAACGGTTAACTTAAACCCAAGGTGTGTCGGATATAGTAATCCCAAGCACACCGAAACAACATTCGTATGCCCCTGTGGCCCGACGTGAGTCAGTAATTAGCTTTGGATAAGCTAAGGGAAGGTAGAAACCAAATTGGAATACAACCTATACATACACCAAGAGAGCCGAACCGGATATGACATCGACTCCCGTCCATCACACGCGTGGCCGGAACAACCGGACTTCTCACCCCCCATTAGTACATATACACTTATAAATAAGTAGTTAGAGATCCATTATGGAGCCTACCACATCCACACACCATACGGTATCATAACCGAGTTAAGCACACAAGGGAGGTTCACACACTTGCATACAACAACAATAATATCCAACTAACTCACACATAGCCGTGGTTAGCACGTTCCCAAGGTTTGGGCCGTCAACTCCGAATACCGATCACTCATGTGTTCCTAGTTTTGGTTAGCTAAGGTTTAACACATATTTGAGGTTAAATGGTATCGGAGGCCAAATTCGCCACATAAATGAATTACTATAAACTCATTACATGTTTTAATCTTACAAGGTGGCAAACACTCAGAAAAACATATTGGCATACAAGCTGGTGTAATCCGGTAGGACACAGGTTGCAAGAAAACCATACCTGTCACCGGAGTCCACTTTATCACGTCCACTTATGTTCCTCGAGCAATTCTCGAACAACTGATAACATCACATATACTTTTATTAACTTCGGGGTAACATGATTGTTTAATGTCTAATGCTTATAACTTTCCCCCCGTTAACTTAGTTACATAACTTTGCATTTTTAACTTGATTTACTTTCACATTTTATTACAACTTTTCACCTACTTAATTGTCATTAAAACTCACCTAACATGTCCTAAACAACCTTAGAACACCATTAACCATCAATCCCCAACATTACACATCATTTCCATACCTTAAACATTTAAATCATCTTACTTAACTTAATCTCTTAAGTCCTTTTATAATTATTTTTCTAATCATCAATACTCTCTTAATGGCATACCACTAATACCACTTAACATTATTAAAATTAATTAACTTAATTTTTTTTTTAAGGTCCGACCGACCCACCGACCGACCCACCCCCTGGGTAGGTCGGCTGCAGAGAACTTCCAAATTCACAGTTTCAGCCCGACCGACCCAGATAGGGGTCGGTCCTCTGGGTAGGTCGGCTGCAGAAACTCTCCTAAAAATGCCTATCTTATTCCAAACTCCTCCACAAGTTCCCTTGTATGTTCTAACACCATTTGGGCACTTAAACACCCTCTTAAATCATCCATTAAACTCATTAGTTGACCCACCATCAAGCTCCTTGATCATTCACTCAAATTCTTGCAAAATTCCTAACACTTGTAAGGTTTTTCCCTAAGTTCCTAAGTGGTGGTTTATACTTATGATAACAACTAACTAAAATGTTTTCTCACCTTATAACATCATCTCCCAAGCATCTCCTCTTACTAACCAAATCTTCTTTTCACAACTTCTTTAAATACCTTACTCAAAACCTTACCTAAACATCACTATCTCTTTATTCATCAATCATTACCTAAACCTTATATAAACTTCTCCAAGACTTTGACACACCCTAGAAACACTCATTTGATTTCTAGAACTTCCAAGATAATGCCTAAATCCTTGTAGCACCTTAATGCATGTTTTCTTCCTTAGTGAAGCATGTATCCATTCCTAACAATTCCTAGTTCACCCAAGTTCATTTAAGCACTTAGAACTCCTTATCCATTTTACAAATTTCGCCATGGGTTCTCTTAGCACATCATCTTTCCAAAACTCATAGTTTTCACCACTAAACATTCAAGAACACCTAAATCTATCAAAAACACCATCACACACAAGACTTCACCAAATTTACACTACATCACAATATAGTGCACCATTAAAATTGCTTGGCACTTAGGCCCTTAAATAGCATGGCTCTCAGGCCCTTAAATTGCATAAACCTTAAACACTGAATTTCCACAATATATATGCCTTTGACCTGCAAATACATACACCAAGGCATATGTTCTTTTACTAGTCTCCTTGAGAACACTTTACTAAGTCATTCACCATTTGCTCTTTAGGTAGTTTTAACAAGCATATAAGCTCATTTCTCCTAAGGCATTATACCACATTAGGTTAGTATATTTACCTCTTTTCCTCACAAACTTCTTTCTTGTTTCCTTATAAAACCGATAAGGTATTTGATTCCTTGTCAACCACTAAACAATATACAAGCAATGAAATGAGTATACAAGCTCCAAGCTTAAACTCATTGTAAACCCTAGGTTTACATTGTTTCAAAAGAAATTAAGATAGTTGTTTTACCTTGGTCTTTGAAGGGAATTGGAATATCTATCAAGAGAGGACTCCACCAAGTCCTTGAAAGATTCAAATGGAGCTAGAGCAAAGCAACACAATGAGCACCATTAATGGTGATTTTCGGACATCACACAAACATGAAGGAAATGTCATTTTTCTTTGAGTTTCCTTACCTTGAAGCAAAGGAGAACAATAATGTGTGAAAAGGTGAGCTCAAGCTCCTCCCATGGAGATTCCTCTTGGCACCGAAATGGAGCTCTTGGAATTTTGAAGGGATAGAATTGAAGAGCTTGATGAGAGAGAAGAGAATGGTGGTCTTAGAATTTCATTTGGCCAAGTGAGTGAGCTAGGAGATACAAGTGGTCAAAGATGGAAAAATGATGGTGGTGTTGGTGTTGCTGTAGCAAACGTGAAAGAGAGGAAGAAGATGGAGTTGGAGACGTGTGAAATGAAAGAAGAATGAAGCTAATGAGGTAAGTTTGCTTTTGTAAGATATTTTAGCTTAAAGTAAATAGTACTTGCTTTATTACTTGTTTATTTACTTAATAGGCTAGCAAGAGTGGTGACTCACCACATAGGAAACCGGCCCCCATATTATTAGAAGGGTAGTATAGTCTTTGTTGACCAATTTAATTACTTATAACAACATATGTTACAAACTAGCTTATAAAAGTTACTATTCATAAAAACAAGGCACATAGAAGTGAAATTTTTGATTTCCCATTGATATAGACTTCCAAATGTGATACTATATAGTACACATGTTAATTAAAGAGTAATGATGGACATCTAGCCATTCAAAACTCATTTACAAGACAATTTTCCAAAAACGTGCTTTAAGACTCCTTAAAGCACTTTTTGTGTTTTAACTTGTTTTCAAGCTTGGTTTTCTTTGGTAATTGATTTAATATGCTCATTAACATATTTATAAGGTATAGGTATGACCATTAGGTCTTATACAAATTTATCCCAAGCTTAGAGCACATTTTAGCCCATATTGACCTTAAGGTGTTTATTTGTGTTTTGTTTGGTTTCATTGTCTACCAAGGTTTCCTAAGGACTTAATTAGCCTTATAAAATCATAATTTAATATTATTAAATCTTGGTAGGCTCTTTGGGTCCTAACCAAGTTCTCTCCAAGCTTAGAGCATGTTTTTGCTCAAACTGTGTCTTAGTGTTTTATTGTGTTTTACCAAGGTTTAAATGGTTCATTGATGTCTCTAAGGCACTTCTTAGCCTTTAAATACCATAGTTTAACATTTACACAACATACCAAGGTTTGGGGTATTTCAATCTACCCCCCTTAAAAGAACTTCGTCCTCGAAGTTCACATTTCCTCGCATCATTGGATTAGAATACGGGAATTACTTATAGCCATAAAACTTCCATTACCAACCACCCTTTACATCCAACCTCGGACTTAATGGTCCGGGCAACATATCCACATTATACATAAAATATCATACTCACATGGTAACCTCGGACTTAGTGGTCCGGGTACCTTCACCACACTTGCACTTACATAATATCCCTCAGACTCTTAGGTCTGGGTGACATAACCACATTTGGACTCGTAGGCCCGTGTAACACAATCAATTCATAACCCACCCACATTAGAACTCATGGCCTAAAATAATATTTATTACTTATTCCACACAACGTGTCTTAGCACGTATATCAAACAGAAATACCTTTTCCATCTCTCCATGGGTTCGAATCCCACGTTGAGTACATATACACTGTGATCCCGCAGAACCCGGTCGCGATGGACACCTTCTGGTCCCCGTTCCTTTGGGAGATCAAAACATTCACTTAATTTTTAACATATATACTTCTCATGTCACCGGTCCGAAGACAAAGGCTCATGCGTCCTCAGCTCGTGAGCAAGTACTACAAAAATATTCTTTACTAGGTTAAGTATAAGAGAATCCTTTATTCAAAATATTAATCGATTGTTTGAAAACACCAATTGAAAATCCTTTTGAAAACACAACACCACTCCAAGTCCAATTTATGCTCTTCGTATCTTTCTTAACATGGTTATTTGTAATCACTTATAGGGAGCTTCAAGAATCATCCAACACTGATGTGATCAGCATTAGTGTTGAACTATCTTTCCACCCCAATTTGTGTTCGGCTTCCCTTGATCTCATGATAATCAAGTTTCACCTCCCACTTCATTTTCAACCAACAATTAATTCAAGCATATCCCATTTTCTATCTTTGAATCCTTCTAGTCATAATCATAACATCTCCAAGGGATAGAACTCCGTCTATCAATCATCATCCAAATCCAACTTAATTCAAGTTACCTAGGGAATTTAATTCTCACTAGGTTCTATGTCGGTCTCATAACCCTTCATAAATCACAACACTGTATATATATACATATTTTTTTTTATCAAAATACAATACATGGTTTACATTTATGCACCATCGGGGTTTTAGTTCCCCGGGAGTTTCTTTACTCCCTTCCACTTGTACTCTCACACACCACTGTTAACAACATAAACACACTTCCCACAATGGTATTCGCATCTTCTGTGCGCAATTATCACAATTTAACCACCAATGAATGCGTATGTTTATATAACACATGCACCAACCATCATAACAAATTATTTTCGTGCTATACACAACATAGTTCACGTACTCTTGTACGGTAAAACACACTAAGCGGCTTTACGCTCTACCCCCCTTAAAAGGGATTACGCCCACGTAATCATTCACTGAACATTGGCTTAAAATGTTCTGCCGTCGTGAAGTATTTTAACTTCCACGCGGTCTGGTACACAATGCGTTTTGGTTAGAGGATTTTAACCATATTGGTGGTTTAATCCCTAAACCAAGAATTCTTATTAGAGTTTATCTAACTCATAACCGGTTTCGGTCCTGGCCTGTGAGGCTTCTAGGCATTGATGACTAGCCATCCATTCATATTCACAATGTATATTCGGCATTTGCTGCATGGGCTCACTGGCCTCTGCTGCGCCATTCTGATAATTATAGATCTAGTTTGCCCCATTCGTTACTGTTACTGTATTGTACATCTCCAATGTATTACCCTTATCTTGGGAAGAATGGTTTCTCAACCGACGCATGGTATCTCTTACCCTGAGCGAATTCGGTGAGTTTCACAATTTTCCATCCACTTCTCCAATAGCTTACAGCGTAAACTACTATGTAATTCACAATGATTGACTTGCTTCTACCGACTTACTGTCGGTTGAGATTGAGCTACTACCTAATGTGTAGTGCTCTCTCAGTTATTTCTCACACCTGGGGTATATCTCATACTGACATTTGGTATTTAGTGTTACTGTAGTCACTTACTGTTAATCATGTCTCCACCTTTGGTTTTGTACATGTATTCTTTCATTCCTGCGGCCTTGCATTACTTATGCATCGGCCATTATAACATTATTCCTCCACAATTACCATGCTTCTGATTCCTAGCTATCCCACTTGATCATTACTGCGCAAGTGCAATACCAAAACACTCAGTCATACAGAGTGCAGAGGCGTAAACTCTTGACAGTAAATCTCTCATGCGATTGCGATAGGAATTTACACTGTGTTTTACTGAAATTCTTATCACATAATACTTGTCACCGGCTTACTGCTCGGTTCGTTTGCTATCATTTACTGTTGTGCCTCCACTGGGTTTAACTCATAACTCTGCTCACTCCCCATTTTATCATCTAACAATACTCACACAACGGTCGCTTATTGCGCACCGTATCCTTACTCATTATACAACATCAACTTATACTGCATCCGCTATTATATTAGCTTCCGCTATCACGCTGGGTTTATCTGGCCACTTATTTGGCTGATTTTTGAATATACTACTATTTTTCTTGAGCCTTTATGTTTCTTGAGCGTTGTTCGCTACACATTTAGCTTCACACACCTATGGTGATTGCTATCAGACTTATTACTCTTCCTGTGTACACAACTGGTACGAGCACTTCTTTTCGTATTATTTATTCAAATCATCCTGGGGTAATAACAACGTGGTCCATCCTCCACATATTTCTTGAACTTGGTCCACACAACTACCGCTCTCGCGGTTTCACAATATCGAGAGGTATCCCCACTCTTAAAGCAGTGGTTCGTTCTCCGCTCTATTTCCTTGTGTAACATATACTTCTGCAATCAATCTAATTTATATAACACATTTTATTTGTGGCCTATAAGCCTTATTGCCTTGAGCTGCGCTCATTGTAGGCTGTCCACATACATGTACTTCTTTGTGCAACATTACATAGTTTGGATATCATATTGAGCTCCGTGACAAGGTCGTTGCATTCCGTTTCCTTTCATGGGATGCCCCTTAGGATTGTCAGTCCGTCTTCTGACAACTTATGTCTAAACTGGGTGTTAGTTTCAACCCTCGTGTTTCTGTCATGCATTTCGTGCAACAATTGTTGATGCGAACACCCTTTAAGGATTGCTCCTGGGTGTTGCTAAGTCATGCCATTACATTTGGCTTGCACTTATGGGTACTTTCAGTAAACTACGCCTTCTCCAATGTCTTTACATAACAGTCGGTGTACTTCGCACCTCCTGTATCTTAAATATTTCCTTGCACACATTCACTGATTCCTTCAATCTCTTTAATTTAGCTGGGTTCCTTTACTTCATCCATTCATGGTAATCCTTAGCTCTTGTTTGACTTACACTGCTGACCGTAGAACGGAGTCGACTACTTCCCGTGTTCTGGACTCTACTCGTATACATATATGGGGTATCATACTGATACATTACTACTTACCCAACTAACCTATAAGTAGGTCTGTCAGGCCCACATGCTCCTATCGGAGTGCGGTCGTCCCACAACACAGTTGGTACACTTGTAGTGTCCGTCACACGCCTAGGTGAAGTATTCTGTTGCCCACTCCCTTATATTGTCCCGTGACAATATTCATTCCTTGTTTCCTGAACTTAATCGAGGGAAAGTTTATCCACTGTGTATCCTTGTCAACTGCCCCTGGTTTCACTGGTTTGGTTTAAAAGAAGGTTGGAAAGAAGTGTCGGTTTCAAAGAAAATCTGGTTTTGAAAAGAAATGGTTTGAATAAATTTGGGTTTGAAAGAAAATTTTCATGGTTTCACAACATCTTCTTACCTTAGCCAAGTCTAGCTTCTTGCTGACTGGTGTACTTCCAATTACAGAGGTTAGGCTAACAGGCCCTTCCACTGTTATGACGATCACATTTGACTTTCTAGTACTTTACCAAGTACTTTGTAATGGTTATAAATTTCCCGAACAGCCTTGTTATAGCAGCACTTGCTAACTGGCTATCGGTTTAACACATACCGTTTGTGGTATTGTTTTTACCCATACTGTCATCAGTGGCCTTGTTGGCCCTCACTGATCTTACTGCCTTAATAATAACTCCTCTGGGTGACTTCTCATTGTCTACACATGATAATCATCAACTAGGGTGTTTCCCATTCCGGGAGACCCCTTTTACTTAGTATTGTATCCTCTTCGTAGCCCATTCCACGCACTTGTCGTGGTTACTGAGACTTGTCTCTTGTTTGGGTACTACGTTGTAGTTCCTTTGTCAGTTGGTATACCGTTGGTGTATTATTTATCAACTGTGGTCCCATAGACATCGTCTCGGGTTTTATTAATCCACTTCTTGCCTGTTGCACGATTAGTGCGTTGCAAGCTGGTTATTCTCGACTGCTCGGCATGTCGACCCAGGTTGCCGGAAATTCTATTCTCCTATACACAAGATTCTTCATTCTTCGCTATGAAATGCGGTTAACAATGTTCAGATGGAAACCGTCTCCAGGATTCCCAGCTTTCGGGATCTACCGTATGACTGGTCTTCCGTACCCTAAAGGTATTTAATAACAGCCAGATCGGGTATTCCCGAGTAAGAGTGGACTTCCATCTCTCTGGCGTTCTTTCCCAAGTTATAAAACAGGGATTGTGGAGGGCGGGAAGGATATAGTAGGTTTCCAGTAGTCACTGGTAGTTCCTAACTAGCTTATCTCTCACGCTATCACTCAACCCTTAACCCAAAGTACTTAAATCCTAACTCGGTACTTCCTAAGCTCGGTAATTCAGTCATCAGAGCGATACTTCGCTGCTCTGATACCACTTTTTTGTAACACCCCAACCACCACCGTACACTTAACATCAAACTGCAGCGGAAATCTCAACTCATCACATTACTTAATTCAATGGTGTTACACGCCGTTAGCCACCCACGTGGCCAACAAGGCTAATACATGTACATTGTATCGGTCTGATGGACTAGGTTCCCGAGCAACTACACAATACAACCCTTATTCCATTTCCAACATTTATTGTATACATACATTCCCACTGTACCGAGTATTTACAAACTAATGCCGATAACAATTTCGGTCTTACTACGCTTACAATGCTTACGCTAGTTAAATGGCTACCCATGTATAAACATCTACCCCGTCCTACTCTCGAACGGCTTCCAGCTCCTTGTACCTGAAATAGAAAAGGAGAGAAAGGGTGGCCCCCAAGGGGCTCAGCACCTTTGCTGGTATGGTAATCCCGCCCCACATGCTACCGGGCCACGCACAACTAATTGTCGTCTTAGCATGCAGTTGATTATATTTAAATCATGCATACAAACCATAAACACACAACACTTTGCATACACCCAACAATAGGGCTCAACACATATCCCACACATCCACACTTAACAAATCATCCAGTGATTCCTTTAACCCTAGAGTGGCTCTCCTCTAAAACGGAGCTACTTCCGTAATGAACGACACGTACCCATTAATCGGGTTATCCTTAAACGCCTCTTGTCACAAATTGGGATTCATTTCCATGATCCACACACTCCATATCCTACAACATATCTCATTCCTCACATAACAGAACATAACAAAACCTTTCTTGTTTCGGCGTACACATGACAACATCGCATTCATCTTAAACACCTAACGTATACATATCATAGCATAGCAGGGGAAATTGCTTAGCACAATAACAACACAAACACCATAAGATCGGTTCACACAAGGAACCTTCCACCATAGTTAGTATTATAGTGAGCCTAGAGATTATTGCCAATCTCATGCTAAGCTCGTTACCAACCTCGTTACCGTCCAGTTATATCGAACGGTTAACTTAAACCCAAGGTGTGTCGGATATAGTAATCCCAAGCACACCGAAACAACATTCGTATGCCCCTGTGGCCCGACGTGAGTCAGTAATTAGCTTTGGATAAGCTAAGGGAAGGTAGAAACCAAATTGGAATACAACCTATACATACACCAAGAGAGCCGAACCGGATATGACATCGACTCCCGTCCATCACACGCGTGGCCGGAACAACCGGACCTCTCACCCCCCATTTAGTACATATACACTTATAAATAAGTAGTTAGAGATCCATTATGGAGCCTACCACATCCACACACCATACGGTATCATAACCGAGTTAAGCACACAAGGGAGGTTCACACACTTGCATACAACAACAATAATATCCAACTAACTCACACATAGCCGTGGTTAGCACGTTCCCAAGGTTTGGGCCGTCAACTCCGAATACCGATCACTCATGTGTTCCTAGTTTTGGTTAGCTAAGGTTTAACACATATTTGAGGTTAAATGGTATCGGAGGCCAAATTCGCCACATAAATGAATTACTATAAACTCATTACATGTTTTAATCTTACAAGGTGGCAAACACTCAGAAAAACATATTGGCATACAAGCCGGTGTAATCCGGTAGGACACAGGTTGCAAGAAAACCATACCTGTCACCGGAGTCCACTTTATCACGTCCACTTATGTTCCTCGAGCAATTCTCGAACAACTGATAACATCACATATACTTTTATTAACTTCGGGGCAACATGATTGTTTAATGTCTAATGCTTATAACTTCCCCCCCGTTAACTTAGTTACATAACTTTGCATTTTTAACTTGATTTACTTTCACATTTTATTACAACTTTTCACCTACTTAATTGTCATTAAAACTCACCTAACATGTCCTAAACAACCTTAGAACACCATTAACCATCAATCCCCAACATTACACATCATTTTCATACCTTAAACATTTAAATCATCTTACTTAACTTAATCTCTTAAGTCCTTTTATAATTATTTTTCTAATCATCAATACTCTCTTAATGGCATACCACTAATACCACTTAACATTATTAAAATTAATTAACTTAATTTTTTTTTTAAGGTCCGACCGACCCACCGACCGACCCCCCCTGGGTAGGTCGGCTGCAGAGAACTTCCAAATTCACAGTTTCAGCCCGACCGACCCAGACTGGGGTCGGTCCCCTGGGTAGGTCGGCTGCAGAAACTCTCCTAAAAATGCCTATCTTATTCCAAACTCCTCCACAAGTTCCCTTGTATGTTCTAACACCATTTGGGCACTTAAACACCCTCTTAAATCATCCATTAAACTCATTAGTTGACCCACCATCAAGCTCCTTGATCATTCACTCAAATTCTTGCAAAATTCCTAACACTTGTAAGGTTTTTCCCTAAGTTCCTAAGTGGTGGTTTATACTTATGATAACAACTAACTAAAATGTTTTCTCACCTTCATAACATCATCTCCCAAGCATCTCCTCTTACTAACCAAATCTTCTTTTCACAACTTCTTTAAATACCTTACTCAAAACCTTACCTAAACATCACTATCTCTTTATTCATCAATCATTACCTAAACCTTATATAAACTTCTCCAAGACTTTGACACACCCTAGAAACACTCATTTGATTTCTAGAACTTCCAAGATAATGCCTAAATCCTTGTAGCACCTTAATGCATGTTTTCTTCCTTAGTGAAGCATGTATCCATTCCTAACAATTCCTAGTTCACCCAAGTTCATTTAAGCACTTAGAACTCCTTATCCATTTTACAAATTTCGCCATGGGTTCTCTTAGCACATCATCTTTCCAAAACTCATAGTTTTCACCACTAAACATTCAAGAACACCTAAATCTATCAAAAACACCATCACACACAAGACTTCACCAAATTTACACTACATCACAATATAGTGCACCATTAAAATTGCTTGGCACTTAGGCCCTTAAATAGCATGGCTCTTAGGCCCTTAAATTGCATAAACCTTAAACACTGAATTTCCACAATATATATGCCTTTGACCTGCAAATACATACACCAAGGCATATGTTCTTTTACTAGTCTCCTTGAGAACACTTTACTAAGTCATTCACCATTTGCTCTTTAGGTAGTTTTAACAAGCATATAAGCTCATTTCTCCTAAGGCATTATACCACATTAGGTTAGTATATTTACCTCTTTTCCTCACAAACTTCTTTCTTGTTTCCTTATAAAAACCGATAAGGTATTTGATTCCTTGTCAACCACTAAACAATATACAAGCAATGAAATGAGTATACAAGCTCCAAGCTTAAACTCATTGTAAACCCTAGGTTTACATTGTTTCAAAAGGAATTAAGATAGTTGTTTTACCTTGGTCTTTGAAGGGAATTGGAATATCTATCAAGAGAGGACTCCACCAAGTCCTTGAAAGATTCAAATGGAGCTAGAGCAAAGCAACACAATGAGCACCATTAACGGTGATTTTCGGACATCACACAAACATGAAGGAAATGTCATTTTTCTTTGAGTTTCCTTACCTTGAAGCAAAGGAGAACAATAATGTGTGAAAAGGTGAGCTCAAGCTCCTCCCATGGAGATTCCTCTTGGCACCGAAATGGAGCTCTTGGAATTTTGAAGGGATAGAATTGAAGAGCTTGATGAGAGGAAGAGAATGGTGGTCTTAGAATTTCATTTGGCCAAGTGAGCTAGGAGATACAAGTGGTCAAAGATGGAAAAATGATGGTGGTGTTGGTGTTGCTGTAGCAAACGTGAAAGAGAGGAAGAAGATGGAGTTGGAGACGTGTGAAACGAAAGAAGAATGAAGCTAATGAGGTAAGTTTGCTTTTGTAAGATATTTTAGCTTAAAGTAAATAGTACTTGCTTTATTACTTGTTTATTTACTTAATAGGCTAGCAAGAGTGGTGACTCACCACATAGGAAACCGGCCCCCATATTATTAGAAGGGTAGTATAGTCTTTGTTGACCAATTTAATTACTTATAACAACATATGTTACAAACTAGCTTATAAAAGTTACTATTCATAAAAACAAGGCACATAGAAGTGAAATTTTGGATTTCCCATTGATATAGACTTCCAAATGTGATACTATATAGTACACATGTTAATTAAAGAGTAATGATGGACATCTAGCCATTCAAAACTCATTTACAAGACAATTTTCCAAAACGTGCTTTAAGACTCCTTAAAGCACTTTTTGTGTTTTAACTTGTTTTCAAGCTTGGTTTTCTTTGGTAATTGATTTAATATGCTCATTAACATATTTATAAGGTATAGGTATGACCATTAGGTCTTATACAAATTTATCCCAAGCTTAGAGCACATTTTAGCCCATATTGACCTTAAGGTGTTTATTTGTGTTTTGTCTGGTTTCATTGTCTACCAAGGTTTCCTAAGGACTTAATTAGCCTTATAAAATCATAATTGAATATTATTAAATCTTGGTAGGCTCTTTGGGTCCTAACCAAGTTCTCTCCAAGCTTAGGCATGTTTTTGCTCAAACTGTGTCTTAGTGTTTTATTGTGTTTTACCAAGGTTTAAATGGTTCATTGATGTCTCTAAGGCACTTCTTAGCCTTTAAATACCATAGTTTAACATTTACACAACATACCAAGGTTTGGGGTATTTCAATAAGTCGGTGCTGAGCCTAAGATATGTTAAAATCATTCTCGAAGGAGTAGAATCCACCTTGCAAGTAACCTACGAGAGACTCCCGCCCATATGTTTTAGATGTGGTCTATTCATTCACTCCACAAAAGACTGTCCAAGCCAGCAACTCACCTTTTTCAGTGTAACACCCTGGATTTTGCCTTAAATGAAAGAACGCGTTGATGCAAATCTAACGCCGCAAACGGAATAAAATGAACTTCAAACGAGTCTTAAAACAGTGAAACAAGATCTGCCCGGACTTGTGTCTGACCTTGGAAGTTCGGACACAAGTCGAAATAGAAACCATGGTGTGTCCGGACATACGTCCAGACGTCGAAGTTTGGACGGAAGTTGAACTCCAGCCCCCAGACTCGTCCTCGCACTCTGTTCGGACACCACAACCTTGCAAAAATAAAAACAGTTCTCAAGGCCTGTCCGAACATGGATGTCCGGACGGATGTTCGGACAGCTCCTAAAGTCGTGAAAATCAGAATGAAAACAGTGTTGGGAAGAGTGCAAATTGACCATAAATATTAATGATAATGGAAAGTGAATGTTTTATAGGCATATATAGTGAATGTTTACCATAAAAACATAGTAGAAAATACTTCAAATCCAGAGTGCTACCGCCACACTCAACCCTTTGAGTGTTCAGGCTATTCCTTTACCAATTCAACAGAAAATAAGTTCCCAAAAGCATTATAACTCAAATGTTGTAACCCAAATGTTGTAGCTCAAATATTGCAACTTAAATATGACAACTTAATTATTTATCAACTTCTAATGCATCGTGACAGCGCATCTCCCAGCCTCAACTTCAGTAATCCATACCTGCGATCAGAAAACAATATACAAACACGAAGAGATCACGCAAATTAGGGAAACCGAGTAAACTCTACCTTATTGTGTAAAATACATTTTGAAAACTTCTTTTGAATAATAAACCACAACACAAACAACTTTCATTTCCAAACCAAAACCATTTCCAACAATCACCATTCACCAAAATAATTCAGGAGAGCTTTCACCAGGAGTCAACCACAAGTATACGCGGACGGACACCCAAATTGGGGCCGCAACAATAATAATACCACCTCACCCTAAGTCCTTAAGTGTGCACACCCCCTAGAAGGTACTTCTGACCTAAAGGAGTAGATCATAGATCTTAACT
>JAIOTZ010002197.1:20000-22189 GCA_023374045.1 Limonium bicolor | reverse complement strand
TCTACCGTATGACATTTTTGGTTCTTACAGAAATAGTTCATAACAGCCCGATCGGGTTTTTCGCGAGTATGAGAGGACTTTCCATCTCTCTGGCGTTCTATCCCGAGTTATAAAACGGTGGATGTGGAGGGCGGGTCTGGATGTTTAAGGTATCCCATACACATTGGGAATGCCTATCTAGCGTATCTCTCACGCTATCACTCGACCCTTAGCCCAAAGTCTCTAGTTCCTAACTCGGTACTTCCTAAGCTCGGTAATTCTAGTCATCAGAGCTTATCGCTCTGATACCACTTTTTGCAACACCCCAACTATAAACTCCATGCTTATCAACCAATCGCAGCGGAAAACATACGTAATCCTGACTTAACTGATCGGTGTTACACGCCGTTAGCCACCCACGTGGCTAACAAGGCTAATACTTACACAATGTACCGGTCTGATGGACAAGATTCCCGAGCACTTACACATTACAAATCCATTCCATTTCTAACCGAGTCAAATACATTTACGTCCCATACTGTACCGAGTATTTGCAACCTATTGCCGATAACAAGTTCGGTCTTACTCTGCTAACAAATACACTTAACATAACCTAGACCATCCATGCACCGCAATTCCCGTCCCACTCTCGAACGAACGCAGCTTCATTGCACCTGAAAAGTAATGGATGGCCCCAAAGGGGCTCAACACCTTTGCTGGTATGGTAGACGTGCAACCCGCTACTACCGGGTCACACACAACTACTTATCGTCTGAGCATGCGGTTGATTTTTATTTTAGATCATGCATGAAAAGCTATAAACACACATCATGCTCACAATCAACACATATCCAAACAATGGAATACAATCGATAAGGCTACAACATCAATGTTTGTTGGATTGCATTACTGCGTTCTTTAGCCCTTGAGGGTTTTTACCTTAATGAAGCCTCAGTCTTATTAGTCAACACTTATTCGTTTAGTCGGGCTACACGTAATTACTTCTCATAATAACATGGGGTTGATCTCAGTGATCAACATACACGAACATAACAACATACATCACACAATAACATACACACAACATAACCCAGGAACGAGTCACGTGAGGACTCGGACAGAAATAAGAGTTAGGCAATTTTATAGAGCCTAGAGAATATCTTCATTCTCATGTAGAGCTCATCACATAACATATCACCATTCTTCTTAGAGAATGTATACTTTACTTAAGATGTGTCGGATATAATAAATCCAAGCACACCGTACACAATTTCCCCCTAACCTCGAACATAAGTCAAGGCAGGAGAGCCATTTATGAGGCTCGTGGGAGATTGAATTCCAAGAAGGAAAACAATCGTACAGGGAGAGAGTTGATTCTGATCTAGATATCAACTCCCTACATAGGCGCGCGACCGAACACCCAGATTTCTCACACCCCTCAAGTTATACAAGTCCAGTAAGACACACTAGGGAGGTAAGACATATTCACACACAATAATCCACAATTAACACATGAATAGCCATAGTTAGAACGTTCCCTTAGGTTGGGACGATAAATCCGAATACCAATCCCTTACGTGATCCTAGGGTTGGTTAGCTAACGGAGTTAGGACACTCTCGAGGTTAGATGGTATCGGAAACAAACACCACATAAATCAAATACTGTAAACTCATTACGTTCTTTATCTTATAAGGTCATAAACAACCATAAAAACACACAGGCACACAAGCCGAGTATAACTCGACAGGACATAGATTGCAAGAAAACCATACTGTTCACCGCCGTTGTTCGTCGTCGACCCTCCTCCGGAGTCTAACTATTCAACACCTATAACATTCATGGAATTAGGTGGTAATTATCTTTAATTAACCTAGTCCATTTCATTTCTAATGATTCCTGATTAACAACTACTAACTCCTTGTAATTTAAACACTTTCACATAAGTTACTTACTTCTCATTATCACTTACACTTGTTCACACTTCTAATGACCTGTACATGTCACCAAACAAGTCTTAACCATCATCTAATACCATTACCAATCAATCCCCATTAATTTAGTGACATTTAAACACTTTCGGAAGGATTTTGAGTGTGGTCCGGGACTAGGTCCGGACCTACACTCCCGGACCAATGTGTTTGGTCAGTTTCGGACAGTTTTAAGCTATGCCCGGGACTTGATACTGGGACAAGGTCCCGGACCAGTCTGA
>JAIOTZ010002197.1:0-15000 GCA_023374045.1 Limonium bicolor | reverse complement strand
TTTGAAGTTTTATTGGTGGGTTCTGCTTTGTACTTTAATTATTATTCTCAGTATAATTAGAAACAACTAACTCCATCTAAAAGAGGTAAAATTAATAAAGAGATCATTTACCCTTAACTGGACTTGGTAATTCAGGTCACTTGATTTGGGCTAGTTTAAGCTCTACAATATACGGTGTAGGTGTCAACTGGATTATGTTAATTTGGTCAAAGTAAACATTAAGTTACTTCATGTACCATATATGTACTGGATTCTAATTAGCCTCTTGATACATCGTATAGGAGACTTACGTTTGGGTTTTTCATTTCAGATAAGTTTTTGTTAGACGTATCTTCTTTTAGAATTGTTTTAATTTCAAGTTATATTATTTGGTTAAACTTAGGCTTGAATCAAGTTGGTTTAATTTTTTGATGGGTTCATGACACTTGTTAGATATACTATTAACCTATAAAGTAATAAGGTATTTTATATTTTCAGTTATTGATCATATGATGGGCGTTTTGTTTGTACAAGGGAACTAAAATGAATACACTAAAGGAATGAGAAAGAAGTGAAAAAATTACCATGAATTCTCTTGTTTGTTTGATTCATGTAGAGAAAAGAAAATGAATAACAAAAGACTATCATCCAACAACCAACAATCACTAACTAATAATCAACAACCACTTGTCGTCGGTCAACGACAACCAATCACCACTCACTGACCATAATCGCAAGTCAATATCACTGATTGCACGTCAAAAAGAAGAAAGGGAATCCCAATTCCCAAGGAAGTGAAGAATCAATATAAAGGGATTCGAGTTAATGTCATTCTCATTCTTCCTCTGTTCATTTACATAAGAGTACTTTATTATTTACGAATACACTACACAAATTAAAACAGACTACTACTACTACTAAAACTAGTAATTTAAATAGTAATTATTTTAAATGAACTTAATATAGCCAAACTTAATATGAAATATATATATATATATATATATATATATATATATATATATATATATATAGTTTAAATATCATCAGAACAATTAACCTCCTATGAGTTATCATACTCTATCACTGCTCACAATCTTTTGTGGTGGAAGTACAATCTGATTATTATACAACCAGTTGTACGACAATATGGTACATTCTTCAACAATCTTCACAATTATTTTGAACCACTATCATATAAAGTTGAACAACATTTATACTGACGCATATAAATTTTGCATCTAAACAACGATGAACCTGAAGCTAGCGCCACCTTCCTCTGTGGCTTCAGTGCCACGTGTCAACATACTACTAGATAATTAAATTAGAAATCCAATAGCTACTGGTGCATACACGTGAAATGCAAGTGCCGATGGGGTTTTTTTTTTCTATGTCATGTATCACAATTTGATTGGGTGAGTACATATTATTAAATATATTTAATTTCAAAGTTTTATAACTTACAAAATATAAGCGCAAAAAAAAAATACAATTGTTCATCATATTTCGTGCAATTGAATACAACATGCATCACCAATGTATATTGTAAACTTAAAATTATTTATTTTTGGGATGAGTATATATTACATATTTTAAAAGTAAATCTTATTTCATTATTAAAATGAATATTCTTTAATCATAAAATGAACCTTATTCACTAACAAAATGAATCTTTTTTAATAATAAATCGAACCTTATTCATTAACAAAATGAATCTTCTTTAAGATTCACTTTTCTTCAACAAATTTTTCACTTTTCAAACATAATAAAGGATTCACATTGTTTAATGTGAAATGTTCACTTTTGTTAAACATAAGATTTACTTTTCCTAAATGAAAGATTCACTTTTCTTATGTTCTGTTTTTGATAAGTGGCTGAAAGTTCAACATTCGAGCGATACTGATGTTCAAAAATGAACATTTATCATAATATGGTAGTGAGTAAGTTTTGAACCCACGACATTTGGTTCCAGCATATCACTCACTACCGACCAAGCCACGGGGGCTTGTTAAGATTCACTTTTCTTAAACACAAGATTCATTTTTCTTAAACATTTGATTCACTTTTTTTAAATGAAAGATCCACTCTTCAATAGATGAAGATCCACTCTTCAATAATGAAAGATCCACTCTTCAATAGATGAAAGATCCACTCTTCAATAAATGAAAGATCCACTCTTCAATAAATGAAAGATTCATATTGTTCTCGTAAAAGTTTATGGTAAGATTCACTTTTCTCAAACATAAAATTCAATTTGCTTCAATATTTGATTCACTTTTATCAAACGAAAAAATCATTTTTCAACAAATGAAAGGTTCATATTGTTCTCGCATATGATATAGTTTTCTTAAACAATAGATTCACTTTACATAAGCAAAGGACACGAGATCAGGGAAAGCAACAGAAAGGCAATAGTTGAAGTAGTTATGGCTTGTTGGACCACTAATCTTAGTCACTCTACTAATATATTGCTTACAGTTGATTTCTTTAATGTTCGTGGGTCATCTCGGAGAGATCCCTCTCTCTGATACTTCTATATCCACTTCATTTGCTTCCGTCACTAGATTTACCTTACGGGTTTGTGTACTTCCCCTTTTTTTACTGATCTTTCTCATCTAATTAATTAGTCTTTTTAATCCGGTATATCCATGAGTCACCCGCTCAATTATTATGTAATATGAAAAAAAAATTAAGGCCAAAAAGAATATTTAAACATTGGTTTTATTGATGTATTTCTCTTCAATGTGTCATAGAATAGATAAGAATGGCCAATGCACTGGATACATTCTACATGCAATCATACAGAGAAAATAAGTATACACTTGCTAGGAATCCACATGCAACACGCAATGCTTGTAATAATCACGCTCGTAAGCATACCACTCGTTGTGATCTGGGAAAACACCGAACCCATCCTCGCCTTAGGTTAGAATCTTCAAATCATGTAAGAATCAGGGCGATACATCCTGTTCATGATTTCATCGTTATTGGCCTACGGTCTTCTCCTCTTTTTTTCTCAGGTTTCTGTGCACCCACAACATAATTTTCCCTATGGTGGTGACTTCCGGGATTGCCGCTATAGTTCATGTACTCCTCTGCTGAGCTTTGGTTCTGAAAGTTGACGGGTTAGGTAGTAGAGGAGTTGTTTGTTGTTCCAGGTGTGGTGTCATATTAAGTGAATGTGTTGCTGTTGGGTTTGTATGTGAAGTTGTCTACCAAGTGTAAGGTGAATTGGTGTGGGTTTTTCGTGGAAGCACTAAGTAGGATTCCCGACTTTCTATGACTTGGGTGGTTAGCGTGTGCGGGGTTTCCACGAAGAGGGTTGGGTATCGATGGAGGAATCAGAGGACGGGGTGAAAAGTAGATCTGACAAAGGTGACCCGAACCAGGAAAACCGATCCGACCCGATCTGAACCCAATTTCAAACTGAACGACGTGACCCAAATGTGTCCCGGAAATCAAACCAAACCAAACTGAAACCAAATCATACCGAAATTACAACCTAAATCCACCCGAACCGAATTGACTCTGAACGAATTGACTCAAACCGAATTCATCCGAATACTTTGTTAAATTTTAAATCTACTGTAGTTGTTCCAACCATAAAAAATAATCTTGAAACCAAAAACACACAATGGAATTTAGACTTTGAATAAGTGTTCATTGCTCACAAATAATATATATATACAATATTGGACATTTTCAATCTTTAAGCATCTCAATCATTGTTGTATTTAAACATTCATAAGCTGTGTTGGGAATGTCCTTATAACGACATCTGGTTTTATAATACAAACAAATGTGTATCATTACTATTTTATAATACTCTATTAATTTGATTTTAAAAGGTAGGTTCTTTTATGTTTAGGAAATGAGACTTGAAATGGTTTAAATGTTGATAAAGTTTAATTATAAAACCTAAACTTTTCTGTTGAGACATATTCTAACCAAGATCGATGTGTATATGCCTAAAATAAATTACGCAATAAAACGGAAATAAAATATCAATGGAATAGATTATTGTGTATAATTACTATTTTATACTCTATACTTTTATAAACTTAGGTTTTTATGTTTAGGACTTGAGAACGGTTTGAATGTTGATGAAGCTTCAATTATAAAATCTATAAACTTTTTAGTTGAGAAATATACTAATAACGATTGATGTAGATGCCTAAAGAATAAAGATTACAAAACTACACCTTACTTAAATAAATATTATAGAACCAACTTCGGAATAGTTTGAATGTGTACATATCATCGCATCACTACTTAGATTTCTCATTAATATCACAAAAGAATAAAGTTTACAAAACTTACACCTCACTTAAATATATTTGTAAGTATTATTAAGATAAATTAAGGTAAAAAAAAGGGTGAAAATAAGGAGAAAACACAACAACCTCAGTCTCGGAGCGAGTGGAGGACACTCGCATGAGACGGTTATGGGCGGTGTACACAAGGTCACGGGCGTGAGGTGGTGACGAGCGCATAGGGGGCACAGGCGCTAGGCGATGATGGATTGGCGCGGACGCATGACACTCGTGCGAGGTGATTGGGGTTGGCGCAGTACTTACAGGGTGTGACACACGCGGGACGACGAAAGGCAAGGCGTCGGGCGTGGGCGGGTCACCATCCAGCTTGATTATGTCTAACCAATACATAGTAGCGGTCTTGGTCATGAGTAACACTATATTAAGAGAATTTGGAGCCGAATATGAAAATCAATACAAGTTACAAAGGTTACTAAAATTTGTAATTTAAAATTTTTGTTAATCAAACCTAACGTGAATAAGACACTCGAATTTGACCCATAACCAAAAAAACCGAATGAACCCGAGGCTAATCCGAACCGAAAGCATCCAAACCCGAAATCAACCAAACCGAAATCATCCAATCTAATTTAAACCAGATAAACCCGACCCGATCCGAACCGAACGAACATTAAATATCTACAAATTTACCCATCCCAACCCGAACCCAAACCGAGTGACCCGAATTATCATATCAGTGAAAAGTCCAAATTGTACTGGACTCTAAATTGCGATCAAGAAATTAACTTGAATTATCTTTAAACTTTAATGAATGATGGTTGATAAATACTTTTTGTTGTAGAAGTAGGGCCATACAAAACAAAGAGTAACAAACATACCTAAATTAACAGAATTTTTTGTTATCATGTATTTTCGTCATATCGTTTTATAGATTAAAAGAAAGTGGAAGAAAAAAGGTTAAAAAGGGGAAGGTATATCTGTATTTACAAACGGTCTTTTCGCTTTCTCTTACTCTGAGGTCCTGTGCGGTGCTCCCGACCCTGCTCTTTCGCGTCAGTTCGTCCATTACAGACCTTTAGCCTCCTCCCGTTCATTCTTTCTCTGTTTCTCTCTCAAAACGGGAAAACAACTTTTCTGAACGATGATCATCTTTTCAATCTTCTATCATATACTATCCCTAAATCGTAAACGTTCTTCTACGTGTACCTAGCTGAAGTAGGGTCTGTGATCACTCCACAATCAAGGATGATCACGTAAATCAAGGTAATTCGATAGCCTCCTTGATTTCATGTGAAAACCACCTTAATCTATGATAAGTTTCAGCTTCTGTTTTCGTACGCATGCTTATTAGGTGATCGATTTGTTTATGTGTATACCTGCATTTCATGTATAATTACCATCAATGCTGCGGTGAGAGAATGTATACTCGTTCATCTATTCCTTATGTTGTCCTCTAGTTCTCAGATTATAGCTGAATTTGAATTGAGAACCTGGATTAGGTCAGCTGTCTATCAGTCTGAGATTTGTGTCCGCCTGATGTGGGAAATAATTAATCCGTATCTTCTTTTTTATACTACATAATTAGTTAGGATTATTCTGAGACTTAGGTTTCTTGGACTTTCAAGATTAAACACTTGTCTGTATGTGCGTAAACGTGAAGTTTCACATGCTTTTAGCTATATATTATATGTTGGAGATTTCCTCTCGTAATAAGATTGTTCTAACAGAATGTTGCATGTTAAGAATGTCTACAACTCTACATTGAGATAGCTTTGTTTCCAATTGAATAGAACTTAAATTGTTCTTCAGCTGAATACAAATCCATTCGGACGCAATGAAGAAATTGCTGATCCGCCTTGTCATCATCTTACTGTACAAAATCAATTGGAGAAAGCTGCTTGTGATCGGAGCCATTACAACCGCTACTGGTTTAATTTACATAACCTCCATCCTGCCATTCCCAATCACGGCGCGGAGAGTCCGTCAAACTTACACTATCTCATCTCGAGAATCCCTAGATAATACCCATATAACGCAGTTAACTGCAGCTAAGATTGTTGAGCAGGTTCAACCTCGCCAGACTTCTCCATCCGTGACACTGAATAGTACTCTGAATGAGGAACAAATTTACAAGGACAATAAGAAACGTAAAGGTTCGAGACGGGGGAGAATGAAAAGGAGAGGGCATTGGGACTATGCAGATTACGGAACCCCTCCCCCTCCTCCTGATGCTCCCCCAATGCTTGGAGGTATCCTGTTTCTTGTCCAGCTTTCTCAGTCCACTCCACATTGCTGAAGTGCTCACTGAAAAACCCATCTTGATTGTTTCTTTGACATGTGTTGCTTTCTTTGTTTGAAGACATAATCAGGACATTGCCACCCAACGAACAGCTTTTGTATGCTAAAAGAGAGTTGCTAA
Source organism: Limonium bicolor (assembly GCA_023374045.1). Taxonomy (NCBI): domain Eukaryota; kingdom Viridiplantae; phylum Streptophyta; class Magnoliopsida; order Caryophyllales; family Plumbaginaceae; genus Limonium; species Limonium bicolor. The sequence continues at coordinate 8,331 of JAIOTZ010002197.1, read as the reverse complement.
AGGCACCAATTATCAGTAATGATACTGAGCTGTACGCACCAATATTCAAGAACATCTCTACATTTAAAAGGTAGATTAGATAACACGTGATATTCACTGATTGCAATGCAGTTTCAATAACCAACTAGTAGTCCAAGTATGTCCGTTTCATCTTAATTTGCTTGCTAGTTTGTTGAATCTGCAGGAGCTATGAGCTGATGGAGCTTATATTGAAAGTCTATATCTACCCAGATGGGAAGGACCAATATTCCATCACCCATCTCTTAGTGGTATATATGCATCTGAAGGTTGGTTCATGAAGATTATGGAAGCGAATAAGCATTTCGTTACACCAGACCCAGAACAGGCCCATCTGTTCTATCTTCCTTACAGTTCAAGGCAGCTCCAACAGGCTCTGTATGTGGTTGGTTCGCATAATCTGAGACCTCTTGCTGAGTTCGTGAGAGACCATTAAAATCTTTGGCATCAAAATATCCATATTGGAACCGCACACATGGGTCAGACCACTTCTTAGTTGTTGCCATGACTGGGTATGTATTTTTGTTTTGAGAGATTCTGTTTTTGCTAATTCTTTTTAGCTAAGACTCCGGTTACAATGCTATGGGTATCTATCAGTAAATTCAGAGGGTTGACTTTTGAAGTTGATAGTAGAATTGAATTCATGTGACCATTAGTCAGTTATTTACTCTTAAATGGCAAAAGGATGTTGATAGATCATTCATCTAATTTTGCTATATCTCCATCAAATTTTCTATAACTAGGAAAGAAAACATTTTTCACCATCTAGCTCTCCACTGTATTTCTTCACAGGGTCCATACACAACGACAATGCACGATGAACTAGCACTAAATACCATCAAATCTTTGCAATGCTGATATATCAGAAGGATATTCAAGCCCGGAAAGGATGTTTCTCTACCAGAAACCACAATTCGATTGCCAAGGAGGCCACGAAGAAACGTGGGAGGTGGAGTCAGAGTCTAAACGCCCAATCCTTGCATTTTTTTCTGGTAGTAATCATGGCCCACTTCGACCATTGCTCTTCAAAACTGAGAGACAAGGACGATGACATTAAGGTCTACGAGTGGCTGCCAGCTCATATCGCAGAAAGATGTCTACATACAAACACATGAGATCAAGCAAGTTCTGCCTCTGTCCCATGGGGTACGAGGTTAATAGCCCAAGAATTGTGGAGGCCATATATTATGAGTGTGTACCGGTCATCATCGCTGATGACTTTCCACCTCCTCTGAGTGATGTGCTGCACTGGAGTGCTTTCTCATTGACTGTGCCGGAGAAGGATATTGCCAAGCTGAAGGAGATACTGTTGGCGGTTCCAATTAAACGTTATCTGAAGTTGCTGGCGAACTTGAAGATGCTTCAGAGGCATTTCCTGTGGAATTATAAGCCTTTGAAGTATGATCTGTTTCATATGATTCTACACTCGATTTGGTTCAATCGGCTGAACCAGATTCAGATCCCGGAATCAGACTCATAGATTGGATTCAAGGATGAATTTAACCACGTCCGGTTCAGCAGATAAATCCGGACCTTGACTGAGATGCAGTGTGATAGATACTTGTTGGGTGGCGGGGAGCAGCTGACTTTTGTTGCTTCTGGGGAAAATGAACTGCCACGGACATTGAGAAGCCGGTGGTACTCTGAGGTAGACAAAGAAAGGAGCCAACAAAACTAAGTTAAATTTGCACACCTAGAGGTATGACATATTGAGACAGACAGAAATTATACCAAGTACATAGCACGAATTTTTCATGTCAGTTAAACATCAACAGCAAAATTTTGGTAGGTATAACATATATTTTACATTTAATTGACAACGGTATCCATCGCATATTATTAGCATTCTTTTGTTCTTACATGACGCCAATCACTGTAATTTGTTAAACTGATATATATTAGTATTCTTCATGTCAGGACTTTTCATAGTCAAAATACTAAAGAGATATACTAGTCCTCTTTCCTTTGTTTTTTTACTCTTTTTACGACGAACACCCATGAGGGATTGAAGGCAATGTCAGGTACGATGGTGAGTCGAACCGACATATAGGCGACTTGTGTATACACTTCGTAGATGAAAATAATCCGCCCGTCAACATAAAAAAAAGCTGCAGCCTTCTCAATATTACCAAAACAAGGAAGTATTTTCGAGATGACCAGGTTACTTCATTTGAAAACAATTGCAGCTTCCGACATACTTTTGGTTCTTCATTTAAGATGTTTACAACAGCCGTCTTCCGCAATTTCCAACTAAAGTGGAGATGGCGATCAGAAGAAAACCAAGAAGGAACCTGTGCCGTTAAAAATAACCCCATATCAACCTTATCTCACTCTTATAAACTACAAATACATGCATCAATACAGCTAACATCATCTTGTCAGTCAGTAACTTGTCACAAGGGATACAGAGCACAAAAAGTGTCTTGGCTTGTGGATGTGGGGATCATCTCCAGGGTTCAGTAACTATTCTACAGTATTATGGCAAGTTTGCATGCAGTAGATCATGTTCTTCTGGAGTTGACATGGTCTGTAATTGGTAAGTTAATCCAACCAAGATGTCACTCAAACTTCATTCTCTTAGATGGACCCTGGTCAATGATGGGTCAACTGAAGGAGCCTGCGTTTCAGTCCCTTGTTGACTCTCAGAGGCTTTCTCAGTATCTGCGGTTGTCTGGGCCGGTGCATAGCCTTCTGGAAAGGAGGTGGCGGAGGTGCTGGTGGGAGCTGTGAATATTCAACGAAAAATATTTTGAAGTAGCAGCAATATTATCAAGCTCAGACAAAGTTTTTTTGATAAGTAGTAGTATTAATCATCACAAGAACCGAAGGAGCTACACAACCTATAGGTTAGAAGATGCCACTGCCCTAATTACATAGTTAGCACATTGTTGTGCTGTGCAAAAGAGGTCCCGAAAGATCCTATTGTTCCTCTCCTTCCATAGACAATATATGAGAGCGGTGAACACAAAAGAATTCATTCTATTCCTATTACACCGTTTTTTCCATGTTCTACTAACCCACCTAACTATTCTGTCCCAGTTCCTTGGACTTCTAATTCCTCCATATTGGTTCCAGACTATTTTCCAAACCTCATTAGTATACCCACACTCAAAAAACAAGTGTTTTACTGATTCTCTACCATCATGACAAAGTACACAATTTTCATCAGCCGTCATCCCCCAATTTCTCAGCCTATCCTTAGTTGCAAGTCTTCCGTAGACTGCTAACCAAGTGATAAACGAGTGTCGAGGGAAATTCCCTTGCTCCAAATCACTTTGTCCCACTCCACCACTGGTTCTTTTTTGAACATCTTCTCGTAGCACTTGCTGATAGAGAAGTACCCATTCCGACATGGCCAGTTAATTGAGCTGCCTTCACCAAAGTGCTCTACCATAAGCTGTCGGCTCCTCATAAGGTTTCTCCAACACAAGAGCTGTCTGTCAGGGCATGTACATCCCAGAGAGTATAATGCTTTATTCATGCACCCATTTGACCCACAATGTATCTGCATTTGTTTCAATATACCACAGTGCTTACAAATGGCTGCCTTGTTCCATGTTTCTAGGCATTTCACCCCAAGTCCTCCAGACGACTCGGTTGACACACTTTCTTCCAAGCAATACTTGCTTTCTTGGAGTTGGTATTACCTGCCCATAGAAAGGCCCTACAGATAGCTATGACTTCCTTAATCACCTTTTCGGGAGGGCAAAGATAGACATCCAATAAATTTGCATAGAAAGAAGTACCGATTTGATGAGTTGCAATCTCCCTGCATAGCTGAGGAACCTAGAAGGCCAACTCTGAACTTCCCCACAAGTTTGTCCACCAGATCCCGACATTCCAGTGCGGAAAGCTTAGTAGGACTGAGAGGAACCCCAAGTACTTGATGGCAACTTATCTTCCTCCAGATTGTGTTAACTCGTAAGTAGGTCTTGAAGTCATCAGTAGCCCCAGCCATGTACACTTTGGTTTTGTTTATATTTGCTTCCAACCCTGACACCTTAGAGAAGCATGTAAACAGAGTCATCATCTCCTTAACAGCCCCATGCTTTGATTTACAGAAGAACATGAGATCATCTGCAAAGCAAAGATGTGTCAGATTAAGCTTCTTGCACTTCGGATGAAACTGAAACTCTTTCATAGTCTTAAGGCTCATAAACAACCTGCTTAGGTATTCCATACACACTACAAAGATGTAGGGCGATATAGGATCACCTTGTCTCAGACCTTTTCTCCCCGAGAAGAAACCTTTCAAACTCCCATTAACCACCACTGAATAGCTTGGTGTGGTAATACACTCCATGATCCATCCCACAAATTTAGCCGGAAAATTAAGTGCTATAAGGATGTCATGGACAAAACCCCAATTGATACTATCATAAGCCTTCTTTTTTTTTTTTTGATAATTGGAGGCACAAGGCCTAAACACCGCATACGCGGGAATACAACTATGACACCAAAACACACCAAAAAGAGACCATACCTTAAGAGTTCTACCCCTACATTCGAAAGAAACCCTCGAATCCTTAGCTTTTCGCTCTTACCTTTCTCTTGCCATTGCTAACAACCTTACAACACGAGAAAAATTTGCTGAAACCAACAAGACTTTTCTTGCTACCCTTACTCCTTCTGGAACTTGCTCTGGAGTTGGTTTGTGAGCAGTTGTCCGAACCAACCCTGTACCGCCTTGGACTCCTGACATCTCTGTCGATAGGCATCTCTGTGCTCACGAATGATATTCTCGAGATTGCTCAAGGCACGCCCTTCATCTAAAATTTGACACCCCAGTTCCTTGCAAGCAAAGAGTCTGTCTTGCTTCCTCCTTGACATAATCCTCATCAGGATGGGTCGACTGCCCAGATGGTCTTCCAACAGGCTCAAACCCGGGGGGAACTCAGGATCCTCAAACAGCGCCCTAAGATCATCCCCATCCCCCTCCTCCACCCCTTGCTCGACAAGGGGCGCCTCGAAAACTACCTCAGGTTGACTATTGCTAGCATCTAGGTCGACACCAAGCATCGTGGTTATCCATTGCTATGTCCTTTAACGTCAAGCAAATCACTCCGGTCAGCCCTTACAATCTCCTCCACTATCGGATCTAGACCTGCCCCTTGCTGATTACTGGCTTCCGAATAGAGATAGGCGGCCTATCGCAAGCCCCAACTGATCCAACCACCACGTTATTAGTTTGAGCAGAAGGCGGAATAGGACTTTGACTAGTTTGCCCATACCCCCATGGCCCGCTCACCCATTGGGTCGACGGATAATACCACTCTCCTCCCCACCGAGGCCATGCCCCCATGTCCCGCTGTGATCAGGGCCCAAATACGAGGGACCAGCCCACCCAACGAAGTATGGGTAGGTCCATCCCGAAAAATTGGGAACCGCACTGCTCCAAGTCCAATCAACACCGGAACAGCCCTTTATCTTAGCACAACAGCCAGTGCACGTCCCCACATATGCCACCTCGGGACCCAAAGGAGGCGGCTCACTCTTATCAATTGTCGGCACCTTACTCTCAACACAATCTCGACTCTTGCACTTCCCAGACTTGGGAGGCGTGCTCGCCAAAAGAGATCCATTCACCAAGGCCAACTTGTCGTGAACAGAACCAGAGCCACTACAACAATTAATAACAATTTTAAATTTTCTTGCCCTTTCGAAAATCCAATCTTCTGCACGCGCTCCAGCACCACCTTGGCACACGAGCCTTTAACCTCCACCTCTACAGTTTCCGGGGGATGCACCACCTCACCGGTACCATCGCCACCCGTTCTCCCTCCTCCATCTTCTCCGGGCGTCGACTGCTCCAAAGCAGCAGCAGCTGCACCCAGGTCCGCCTGCTTTGACACGCCACCGGGAGAAATACCTCGCTTGCCCACAACCTTGACAGGCCCTTTGACAAGATCTAACTTCCCCGCATACCTAGCCCTGCGCGTGAACAGGATGTGACCAAAAAAGAAACGACCATGGATCTTTACCACTGCCTTCTCTACTTGCGCATTATTCTCCATTACAATAAAGGCAAAAGCCAGAGGATTATTGAGCCGACGTTTCCTTGAAATGAAAATCCTCTTAATACTCTCGTCCATACAGATGAGCCATCGAATAGCTCTAGGATCGGTCTTTCTATTGAGATTGTCAATGAAAAGAGTAGCAGATTCTACTCCAAAACCAGAGGGGGAACGTCCTACCCCGAACCTTCCTTCTGACCTTTCACCTGCTCTTTGCGACTAGCACCTGGACTCGAACCGTAGGACCCACCATGCCGACGACAGCGAATGTTCGACGGCCTCCGTCCTCGCCTGGAAGGAACGAACGCTTCTCCCGCTGTCTGGTGAATAGCCTATCCCGTCTCGGGGAAGAACGGAATCTCCATTGCTGTCTGGGGAACGGTCTGCCTCTGTGCGGCGGCGAACGGGAACTCCATCTCTGGTTCCTATTCTGAAAGTTGCTTCTTAATCTGTATCGTCGCCTTAACTATCGCTGCTGCGCGCCTCGAAAAATATGATTGCCGGCTAGCCTCGCGAGACTGGCTCCTCACCCTCCTCAATCTCTCGTGAAACCTTCTTCTCTCTCGCACCTTTGCCGACGAAACGCTCCACTCCTCTCTCGACAAACTCCGACGCTCTCGAGACTTCCTCTGTCTGCCACTTTCCCTCTCTCGTTCTCGCGACATGTTACCCCTTATTAGCTTTTGACATAGATTACTAGTACCAGTAGATTTGAACCCAACCGCAAGTCTGGGAGGTGCAGGAGCACGCGGTGGGCTTGTTGTTGCTAGGAAGTGTGGATTTGGAGGTGCTAGTAGGTGGCGTGGAAATGACCGGCGGCGGAGACATGGTGGTAGTGGAAAGGCGGGATATTAGGAGAGAGGAGAGAGGAGGGAGCCATTAAAAAATATATTCACATTGCAGGTGCGGCAGCTCACAGTTAGTAGAACCTTTTCCCCCACTATCATAAGCCTTCTGCAGGTCACTTTCATCATACATCTAGGCGAGATAATGTTTCTCTTGTATCCCTTAATCAATTCTTGACAGAGGAGGACGTTATGGGAGATGGATCTTCCTTTGACGAATGCTGCCTGGTTTGGGCTGATGATATTTCCCAAAAATCCTTGAAGTCGATTGCAAGAATTTTACTAATAGTCTTGTAGATCACATTACAGCAAGAAATAGGCCTAAAATCACACGCACCTCTTGGTTCTCCTTTTTTGGTATGAGGCTGATTGCAGTACAGTTGATTTTCCTTAGCAGTCTACCTGATGAGAAGAACTCTTTTACAGCTGCACACACTAACGGCCCTGTCACCTCCCATGTGTCTTTAAAAAAAGCATTGCTATAACCATCTGGGCCAGGTGCCTTAGAGTCAGGAATAGAAAATAGGGATGTCTTTATTTCCTTATCCAATATCCCTCTGCACAGGTCAGATTCTGCACAGTTTGGGATCGTTGGGCCCCTGTTAACTACCTCTTGGTCAATCTTTACACAGCTAGTAGACGTCCCCAAAAGTTTCTCAAAGTACTTAACTAATTCTCTCGAAATCTCATCTGGTGTGGTTTTACATTCACCATCCTGCCCATCAAGAGAAATAATAGTATTCCTAGCATGGCGCCTTTTGATAATTGCATGGAAATACTTCGTGTTTCTGTCCATGGATTTTAGCCATTCACAATGACTCTTCTGCCTAAGGAAACTGTTCTCCGCAATGGACAGCTGTTTCAAATGACAAGTAGCGATTTTCTCCTCTCTGATCAGCTCCTCGTTTTGTAGATCATCCCTTAGTCTTTCTTGAATGCCATTTAACTTCTTTTCAGCTTCATCCATCTTACCATTGATATCTGAAAAATGATGCTGGTTGATTCCTTTAAGGCTACTTTTTAGCTCTTTCAGCTTACTACACACTTGATCCATCTTGCCACTATGCCTTCGATCCCAAACATTCGTAACTGTTTGCTGGAATCCTGGATAAGAGCTCCACATCTTGCAGTACTTGAACGGTTTAGGGCCAAAATTTACATTCTCCTGGATCTTAACAATAATAGAGCAATGATCTGAAATGTCTGGAGCTAGAAAGCTTGCAAACGAGTTAGCAAACTTTAGAGTCCATAAACCATTGGCCAAAGCTCTATCTAGCTTTGACCATATAGTGTCCCTTGTTCATGTTTATTCCACCAGGTATAGGTGAAACCCGTAGACTTAAGATCATCAACTCCGAGAGTGTGTAAGCAATCCTTAAATTCCAAAATCTCAAGCCCAGGGACATTCCTACCTCCCACTCGTTCATCTCTTGATTTCACAACATTAAAATCTC
>JAIOTZ010002196.1:0-22200 GCA_023374045.1 Limonium bicolor | reverse complement strand
GTAGAAACATGTGTAAACAGCTTGCGAAGAGCACAGCTTGCAGCAATAAGGCTTAATGGCTACAAACCAAATATGTTGTGCAAACTGAAATGGTTGCAAAACCACATCAGTGGGTAATAAGACTTACAAGAAATATTATCCCATATGACAAGAAATCAACAACTGGACCACCAATTTAAACCCAACCTCTTGAGTGGCTTGGAGTAATGGTCAACTCAGCGTCACTGTCACTAGAGCATCAGTCTAGTATGTAGTTGACAAGCTTTAACTACTTTCATGCCTTCTGCAGCAAGGATAACACAGGGGCATAGAAATCGGGATAAATGCCAAAATTGGCCTAGTCCACGTCGGGACACTACAGAAACTCGAGGAAAAGTACCCCTCGTTAATCGAAGACCACCAAGGTGGTGGAGATGTGAACCCTTAGAAGGGGCTTCCATCTACTATAACAACAAAACTTGTACGTATAGATACTGCCAAGAGACAACGAATAAGGAAGTGAGATTTCCAACCACCACGCCTACGAGAGGCTGTGGACTGTAGAAGCACATCGCTTAAGAGCATCGAAGCTCGAAGGAGTAAGTATACTCCTTATGCACCAAATCATGCGGTGAACCATTGTATAAATACTTACACGGTAAACCTTGTCATGAGACCCATGAGTGGAAACACACCCCCTCAACGAGAACTTTCACCTATCAGTGATAGAACACTCTTTAATTAGAGAACGGGACCAGAAAACCCTTGAAGCTTCTTGGGATGTTCCGGTAATGTATATGCAAAAGTAAAACCGCATAGCTAGAGCCTATGATCAATGCTCAGCACTATGAGACAGTAATTGTCAAAAACAATCAATGAGTGTGCACATTGCACACCATGAATGACTGGCGCTCAAGAGAGCTTGTAACCTGATAAACCACTTCATCCTTGGCCAACCAAGTTGTTTGGAAAACTATATCATGAATGAGGAGGTAATGTGAGGTAAGCTAACCTACATATGAAACCTAAACCGAAATAAAATATCTCCATATGGGGAAGATAATAACATTGTGGTACGCTACGGCAACCGTCATACATATGAACTAGGATCTCCTAGTGTATTTACACCATAAAGAAATGGTACAAAGGGTAAGAATACGGTGCGCAACAAGCGACCGCTATGAGGAAGTAGTAGACAATGACATAAAGAATAAGTATGGAAAACAGTCAGAAATATTCCTTCCTATCACATAAGTGACTTACTGTCAAGCGTTCACGCCTCTGCACTCTGTATGACTGAGTGTTTTGGTATTGCACTGGTACAACTAATGATCTAATGGGATAGCTGCGGATATGGAGAATGTAAACAGTAGTAAATCTTTCTTTTCACCACAAACATGGCATAAGCCAGTCAAGCATTCTTAGCAACAGATCGCACGAAGAGTGTAAAACGCACTATCAATCACAAGAGGTGAATTCCATTGGAATAAGAAGGTGAAAGGAGATGTAAGAAAGTCACTTGGATCGACGCATTGAGAATGCAAGGTCATACAAGCAAAGAACACTTGTACTGAACCAGAAGAACTGGTGTAATTCAGAAGTTAGTGACAACAGAGGAAGCACTACAACTAGGTAGTGACTTAACCTCGCCTGACAACAAGTCGGAGAAACGTAGTGAAAAATCGTGGGAGTACGAATAATATGTATAATAGATTACCAGAAAGCTGGTTACAATCTAAAACTCATTGAGTTCAAACAGCGGTAAAAGAATACCACACTGTTAGTAAACCTTATTTCCATAATAGAGGGATAAAAGGCGATGTATAACACATTAAGGATAACATGAAGGGCGAGTAACCCAAGTTATCAGGGTCGCGCAGCAGAAGCTAGTGGGCCTTTTCTAGGAAATGTAATACACCTAGTAAGTACGAAAGAATGGCTATTAATGCCTTGAAGCCTAATAGGCTAGAACTGAATTAATTAGGAGTTAAATGAACTCATGTACTAATCCTCGGTGCAAAGACTAAACCATTGGTATGGTTAAGACCCTTTGATCAGAGCATATTGTATAGTATATCGTAATGAAGCTAAACGCCTCAGATTGCCCAAATCAAGTAACCAATGTTTAATAGTAACATATGGTAGATTACGTGGGCGTAATCCCTTTTAAGGGGGGTAGAGCGAAAACCGCTTAATACAAGTTTTATAAATAAAACACATAAAACTATAATGTGCATAGCACAAATGAGAATTGATTTAATGATTGGTACTTATGTTAGGTAAACATACGTATTCATTCATATTGTAACTGTGGTAATTAGGCACGAGAGAGGCGAATACCATAGGATGAATATACCCATCTTGAAACCCCAGTGGAAAAGTATTAGTAAAGAAGAGTAGAGTAACTCTTGGGGAAATGATAATTCTTGTAGTGTGTGTCTATCTGAAGTTAGACACGGTATTACGATGCATGAGTCGGTATAAAACCGATGTATAACCTAGAGGAAATTGAGTTCCCTGGGTGATTGCCTCGAGACAATTGAGAATGAGTAGTGGACGGAGCTCCACAAGTATTGTATTCTTAAAGAAGTAGTACGGATTGACTATGAGTAGTAGAGGATTGTAACCATGAGTAGTGTATTCGTAAGTATGTTATTGGAAGTAAATCGAGGACAACCGAATTTCCTAAGTACTGTAAGTCCTTAGCTAGAATATTTGAGATGAAGGGGAGTATTGAATGGAATTAGTAACAGACGATGAAATGAGTATGTAGGTATTGAATCTTGAAGCAAGTATTTGGAAGTAGAGTGAGGATGATTGATGGACTGAATTCCATCCTTTGGAGATGTGTGAAATTGTAATCACGACTAGGTAGAGTAGAAAGATAGAAAATTGAAATATCAACTATCTGTTTGTTTGAAACAGATGTGGGAAGTCGAACTTGATCCTGATCAGATCGAGGGAAACCGAACACAAATTGGGGTGGAAAGATAGTGCAACACTGATGCTGATCACATCAGGGTTGAACGATCCTTGAAGCTCCCCTTAAGTGGTCACAAGAATCACATAGGATAGATGTAATGAATATAAATTGGAATTTGAAGTTGTGTGTTTTAGAAAAGTTTTAATTGGTAGTAGTGAAAGAATTTGCTTTAGTATGGAGAATGAGGATCTGCTAGAAGGGTGTACCGAAGAAGACAGTAAGGTAGTATGTTGTATTATTCCAAGGGCAGCGGGACATAGAGGAGTCCTGTGTCTAGACGACCCTGGTGCCTGAGGGATTGTATGTGTATTGCAGTGCTTTGGGGATAGCTTTGCACCGTATGTATGTATAAATCTTGTAATGTGGAACCAGATGGTGGGACGTGATGCGGATGGAAGTATGCATGGTATACTTGTATTGTATGGAATGTGGAGACCTGAAGTAATGAATTCAGAAATTGTAAGGAGGAAGAATGTACGACCTTTGGCATAGACAAGTAAGGATGAACAAGTATTGAAATCCTATAACCTTGAGCAACTTTGAGGACAAAGTTCTTAAGGGGGGTAGATTGAAATACCCCAAACTTAAATATAGTGATTAAGATCATTCTAATCCGTATTTAGGAGCCCAATAATGCTTAAGTAGTACTAGTAAGGAAAAATAAATCCAAAAGAAATAAATAAACGCTTAAAAAGCGGAAAACACTAAATAAGCGTTAAATAACCATAGGAGGTATGAGACCTCGGTTAGCGTATTATATGGATTCTAGAGGTTTAATAAGACCTAAATAAGATACGGGAACAACTCTCGAAGAAAACGGATCCAAATAATGAATTAAAACGCTAATAGAGCTTTAGAGCATGTTTTTCGAGAAAACCCGAAAACGTGACTTTAAGATGTCAAACGGACCCGTAAAAATTATAAATCATTAAATAACGATTATTAAGCATTTATGGAAGCTTAATAGTCAATAAAAATAAATAAACGAGAAAATTCCGGAAAACGGGTTCCGGTTAGTGGAAACTGTAAAAACGAGAAGTTATGGGGTGTAAACTGTAATAAAGCAAAACTTATGTGTCCGCTTTTGCAAATAAAAAGCAAAAAAATCTGTGGGTGTGAGTGTGGGTAACCGATTTGCCCCTCCCTCTCACTTTATTAATTCTCCTCTCATTTGCTAAAAGACAAGCAAAATAAGTAAAAAGGGAAAAGTGAGTCCTCTCTCTCCTACTCCCCCTCTCTCTCACGTTTTCCCTCCTCTCTCTCATTTTTCTTCTTCCTCCCCACAGCCATTAATGGCGATTTTGTAGAGCCCTCTCCAACTCTCTCTTCTCTCCTCATGTTGAAGGCTTTAAACTTCTCCAAATCTTATAAAAATTACACCATTGAAATCCCCTTGCCAAGGAGAACACCTTTCTCCTTTCAAAAATCGAAAACCACTACTTTCATCTCCATGGGTATTCTCCATTTGAAGGTTTGAGACCACCATTGGAAGCACCTCCATCTCCTTATCATTTTGAGGTAAAAATAATCTTGAAACTCCATCTTTTTCCAGCCCCTACTTGCAAAACGAAAATTCCAAATGAGCCCTTGTTGGTGTCTTGTTGTTCCAGCCGATTTTGCTCTCTTCATTGGAGCTGGAATCTTGCTCTCTTGCTAGCCAAGTACTCCACTTAGTGGTTGAAGGTAATACTCTTTTAAACCTTAAACATGTATAAACCCTAGGCTAGTTTAAGGAGGAAATTCTAAGTTAGAATTTGTGTATTGATATGGGCTGTAGCATTGGAGTGTGAACTCCATTTGAAGCCGAGAACAAAAAGGAAAGAAAGGAAAAGAAAGAAGAAAAGAAGGGAAGGGAAAGGAAGAAAGAGAAACAAGAATCACAAGGTAAATGCTCTTACCTTGAGTTGGTTTATGTATTGTAGTGTAACAGATTTTGTGTAGTAAAAATGAGTAATGTATATGGTAATGAGTAATTGGTGTGTTGTAGTATAATGAGGAATAGAATGTAACAGTTTTGAGGCCTTTGAAAGATGTTTAAAAGCTTGGGTAGAACATTGGGAAGTAAATGTATATGTGCAGGAAATTTATTGTGTTGTGATGGAGCGGAAATGTGAGCATTGATGCCTTGAATAAACAGGTTGTATAAATGGGCATTAGTCAGCCGAAACAAGGTGTGGGCAATGTTAAAAATATAGGGGAACCTCTGCCCAAATTTGTATGGAAATTAGAGGACTTAGATGTATAAGGAGAGGGAATAACCTAGACAAAAACTAGGTGTGTTTTGGTAGTAGTTATGAGTGATCAATCATGTTGGAAACAGATTTGGAAAGAGGGTTAAGTAATGGGAAAAACCAAGTGGTGTATTGGAGTTAGTAGAGATGATTAGTAACTAAGGAATGGTAGTAGTAGCATGTGAATAAAAGAGTGTAAAAGCTGTAGCAGGAAGTGTTAAAACACATTGAAGGAACTAGGAGAAACTAGGTGTGCTTGGAGAGCCTAAAGTGTGAAGTAAACCACCTTGTAACAGATGTTGAAAGGAGCTAGATAATGGGAAGGATTGAGCGGAAGGTAATGTAATGAGGATATTAGTAGTGGTATTGGTAGTAAGAGTATTGAAGGATAAAGGTTAGATTGAAAATCTGTAGCATTTGAGGAAAGAGCAAAAATCTGTAGTATTGGTGAAATGGGAACTAGTACAAGTGTTGAGAAGAAGTGAGGAAAAATATGTAAGTGAAAGTGAGAATTGAGTAGTAAGTTGGTGGATGAATTAAGGTGATTTAGAACATCGAAATGAGTGGTGAACATGTAGGAAAGTATTGGTAAAGATTGGGGAAACAATGGGTAAAGAAAACACCCAAAAATAGATTTTAAAACTGGAGTACTGGGCCGGACCGACCTTAGCACCGAACTTGCAAGGTCGGTCGAGCCTAGATTTACAAGACGGGAAACCTTCTGGAGTCGACCGACCTTGCGACCGGAATTGCAAGTTCGGTCGGACCAGAAATTTCTCCCGTCAGAAACCTTCTGGAATGGACCGAACTTGCGACCGGACTTGCAAGTTCGGTCGGCCAGAAAAATTCCCGTAATGCAAGCTACTGGAATGGACCGACCTTGCGACCGGACTTGCAAGGTCGGTCGGGCTAAAATTTTCAAATACGAAACTTACTGGAATGGACCGAGCTTGGGACCGGACTTGCAAGGTCGGTCGGCCCTGGAATTTTCACACGATGTCACCTACTGGAATGGACCGGACTTGCAAGGTCGGTCGCAAGTCCGGTCGAGTCAAAAAAAAAAATTGTTTTAGTTATATGATTATAGTAATCATATGTACATGTATATATGCCTATATACACATATGCATATATATGTAGTAATACACCATTAATGAAGTAGTAATGGTAAGAAAGTAAGTAAATGAGTAAGGAAGTAAGCTTAAGTGGTAACAAGGAAAAGAATGGTTTTATAACCAAGTATGAATGTAAAGGAGTAGTAAGTAAACATTGAGAATATCAATGAAGGAGTAAGTTAGATCAATAATAGACCATTGATCATGCTACTTCATGTATGTATAGGAATCCAATAGTTGATCCTCGAAGGAGCCGGTAGTACGGATACAACGGTGAACGGTATGATTTCTTCATGCTCTGTATCCTAACCTGGTTACCCCGATTTGTGTGCTTATGTGATCACCAATAAGATAAATGCACGAATCGGATTTATAATGCACTTAACTGTGTTTGAACTATCTGTTCTTGTTGTATTTCCTTGAACAATTAGTTTGTATAATTCATGAAATGAATGAATGGAATTGAGAAGTATGTGTAAGTATTGTGTACTTGAGTATTGTATGTATGTATGGAAATGAAGTATTGACTTCTACTAATTCCTAACATTCTAACTCCTAACTTGAGTAATGAGTAAATGGAATGAGTAGAAGTCCGATATAGTTTCGGCCACGCGTGAGGATAAGGAAACACAAGAGGTTGGATCCGAATCCTGGCTGTAATCTTTTCCTTGGACCAATTCCCATGAATGGGTAGCATCCTGGATTAGTGGGCCACCCTAAAGCCCGGTGGTGGGATGTAGTAATCCCTGCCCGGAGGTCATACCGACTTAACTGGAAGTAAAGTATAGAAGCAAGTATTGTATGTGTATTGGTCTTGACTATTGTAAGTCATTGACCGGAAGTAAAAGAGTACCGAACACCCGATTAACCCGGGTGTGTAATGAAGCTAACTGGACCTTGCATGTATTGGAGAATTGTAACTCCGTATTGCGTATTGTGTATGTAATGAGGAAGTACTGTGTATGTATATTCTGAAAGATGGTAAGTAAGTATTGGTTGACTCGTATTGTCTTCCAAGCATGTACTGTTCTGTGCGTATGTATGTATACTTGTGTAGTATTGTAGTATCGTGAATGAAGCATGTATGTATGTATGTATGAATGTATGTATTGCAAAATGAATTGCATGTATTCGACCAAATGGTCGGCGTACCCTCGCTAGTACGCGGGGTATGCAGTTATCATATTCTACGAAAGCTGACCCCCTCGGGGGAACGTTTTTAGTGTGCAGGTACCCGGAGTGAATACGGTCAAGGTAAGAGACCGGTGGCGCGCCTCATAATTAGAAGTATCTAGTTTGTGAGGAATGGGTAGCAGATTGATTCCTAGTAAGTGTGTATGAATTTGGGAGAAGTACTGTATTGATTTTGGAACCTAGTAAACTCGGTATGCGTAGTGTATTATCTTGTACAGAGTTGTGAAGTATTGTATTGAATGGAGTACGGTATTGAATGGAGTAATGTATCGAATGGAGTATTGTAGTAATCAGTATGTAATGAGAGTATGTATTGTATTAAGTAGTACTCGGATATTCCGGTCCATCAGACCGATGCTGTATGTAGAAGTAGTAGCCTTGTTAGTCACGTGGGTGACTAACGACATTGTATCACCCGATGTATGTAAGTATGTATCCGCTGCGTGACTCGGGAAGCACGAGGAGATTGGACGGTAATGATTGAATTAATAGTAGGGGTGTTACAACAAGCTTTAGGCAATCCCAGTTCCAGGCAAGGCGTCTAAGGTAACACGATGACATACGATGAGCATTTGGAAAAAACAGCTGATATAAAGGAGCAGTGGATCGCTGAAGCTATGGCCAGAATGCAAGCCGAGATATGTAGCAGTGAAGAAGTTTCTAGACCGCCAGTTCCCTCACCCGTTCAGACAGAGACTACACCTGTGCGGAGGAGTAGCGTCCAATCGGTTGATCCGTTTCCGTATGCATCTCTCAAGGTTAGACTAACTTGCTGATTATAATGCATGAAAATTTAATCTTTCAATTGGTGTTAGCAATTTAGAAAACTGTCTAAACATGCATTTTCCATATAATTTTCAGAGCCCTACTGACTGCACATTACTCTTAAATATTGGTGTTGAGAATGTTACGGTTGCGTGGGGCAAGTTGTTTCCCTCTACTCATAACGATATAGTGAACGGTCAACAACTTCAGAGTAACCATGTTAGGGTGCTTGTGGATGATTACGAGTCTCAATATGGTGATAGTGGGTTGCCCGTTCCTTTCCCTGGTGCATGAATAGTGCGTGCGTCCCAAACTTAGACAATTCACTGGCCGGTTCACTTGGTCAGACTCGCGGGGCAGGTAAGCGAATTGAACAATATATTCTCTGAAATTGTTTTCTTTTACAATATAGTCTAGTTGTATAACGTTATAGGCTTAATTAATTTATTAGGAAAACATTACACCCAAATCTGATAAGAGGAAAGGATAGAGTATTGCTCAACCAGTTCCTGCCCCTTCTGTTCCTTCAAAGGCATCGATATGCAATGTCAAAATTAGAGATAAATTAGTGCCACAAAACATACTTGATCGCTTTTCTCCTAATCTAGCAATCCTGCACGCGGCATTATTGATGACGCCTCCTGATCATGATGCGATTACATTAACCGTCGATCAGATGATGTTTCATTATGAGGAAGGTTCTGTGATAGACATTTATATGAACGATTTTGTGGATGTATTCAACCGGGAGTGATTACTGCCCTGTACATATTTGAATTGAATTTTAAATTAGTGTTGATGAAATATTAAATCCCTAACGATATTGTATTAATGGTGAAGACATGTGCAATATAAGACAGTCAAAGAACATGGCAACAACGATTTCGGATACTTGTGTCCTGCTATGTGCTCCCAGGCAAAAATGTCAAGTGGCCTCGAGCGTATTGTGCAATACTTAGCAACGGCACTCTATACCTGTGGGAACAAGTCTTACGTTATGCTACCGGTTCATTAAGGGTAACTTCATCTTCCTTTGCTATTTATATAATGATCATTTAATTGTATTCAATTAACGGTATTCTAATAAGTGAACAGCCGACACTGGTCTTTACTAGTGTTGTCAATGAAGAACCCTAGGATTTTTCAGTTTGACTCACTTGGTAGGAGTGCCAAGAGATCAATGATAGCGGCTGTGCTTGTAAAGTGAGTTGTTTATCTTGTAGAATAATGTTTATTACTTAATCATTTTTACTGGAAACTTGTAACTTAATGTGTCTATTAACCTATATGTTTGGTTTAATTTAGCGCATTTAAAGCTTCATTGATGTCATTGGGAAAACCACCGAAGAATAACAACATCCCATGGAACATTGTCAAGGTATATAATTGTGTTAATTGGTGTACGTAGTGTACGAATACTTGTAAAGACTTGAAAGAATGATGTTGAACATGTATGTATATATGTAAAGTGTCCAGTGCAGCCTGGAGGTTCTGAATGTGGATACTATGTCATGAGGTTTATGCATGACATAGTAGGTGCGACGACATTTTTACCAGAGAAATCATTAGACAAGGTGAGATTTATTTAAAGTTTTGGATATATACCTTCATATGTTGTTATACTTGTAGCTTATAATTAATGTTGTTTTTTTTACTCCAGGCTTTTGAAACGGCCATATCGAATTATGAAGATCCACAAATTGTCGAGATTCTTGAAGATTGGGCAGAATACATCATCACAAACTTCGATACTTGAATTTGCGTTTGTAGCTGAATAGTTGTAACTCATCACATTAGTAGTTACTGTATAAAGTTATCAGTATTGTAATATTACGGTATAACAAAGTAAACTTTCTTTTTACATATATGATTTAGTTAATTTGTTAAGTAAGTTGTTGGGCTATGACCCGGCCCCGTTTGATGGCCGTAGAATGTGAAATTGATTGCCTATTTGTGCTGGCAGTGTGATATATGTGATACACATGCAGGTCTGCTTGAAACATTGAGGTGTTCATATGGTATATAGAGAGCTACCCTAGTGGAAAAAAATGGACCTATCTCGGTGGTTCTTAGCTTACAACCGCCGAGATAGGCTGTCAGTCCATCACTGAAAACCTTCTGGTATTGACCAACCTTGAGTCTGTCTCGGCGGTTGTGAAATACCCCAAACCATATTATATTGATGAACTATCTAATTATCATAAAATAAGGCTATAACATGCCTTAGAAACATTATAAAAGAGTTAAACAACAATGTACACAAAAAAAAACATACCTTAAGCGTTTAAACCGAAAACGCACCTTAGAGCACAAAAGTGTGCTTTAAGGAGAAATGCGCCTTACGCATTTATACATGGAACTAAAAGGCTAATGAGCCTAAATACCAATAAGGAATAAAAGAACAACAATAAAATGGTCATAGGAACTATTACGTATACACACAAATTAAGTATACAAGTCCACACAAAAACCGGTACTAACTGATGAAAGTCAAGGAGAAACCACTAAACGACTTGGTTTAAATTGGAATGAGCAACATGCTATTTCATGAAAAAAGTTTCTAAAATTTGTAAATGTACTAAGAACACATTTAAACTAGCCAAAACAAATTGCAAAATCAATGTGAACCCGGAAGCACATAAAATGTGTTTTAAGGCATTTTTGGCTATGTAACATACCAAACACATGGTATAAACCATTAGGAACGAGTTTAATTCATAAAATGTTACATAAATACAAGGAAAAGCTAAAACAAATCAGATGAAAAGGGCATAGGGCTGCCGACATGGGATGACTCACCAAGGTTCCAAATTTGCTTTTAAATTCACTATTTCAACTACCAAGACTTTCATTAATTGCCAAAGCATCTTGTCCCCTTAGTGAATCATTAATCAGGCTCTTACCTGTCAAATGAGAGCTTCCAAGGTCGTAGCTCATCCTCTCTTTGAAGAAACAACACAAAAAAACTCCATGTTCTTAGATTTAAGCCTTAAAGAACACCTTTCCTTGCACAAATCATAACTTTCTCGGCCTTCTTCGAAATCACAAGCTTGATAGCTCGTTGGAAACCTACTTTCAATAGCTTTACAACCATAGCTCATGAGCCGCAAGATTCTCAGGAAAAACCACTAAAAAGTGCCTTTGATTCTCGAGGTAAAACATTGCCTTCTTGAAAACTTCTTATTTTTTGGTTTTTGTTACAACCGATTGGCATGGGATACTAACCCATCTTATTCTTCATCTTATTGTATAATTTTGGGGACAATTCCTTTAGCAAATTGCTGGCAAAATTTCTAAGGAATTCAAGCTTAGATATTAAGCTAAAAGTTTAATATACAAGGTAAATCCTACAACTACCTATTTCAAGGTTCTAAATGTTGATCTATATATGACCTAACCTATTGTACACCTTGTTTATAATTGCTGATTTTGTTAGGTGTTAGATTTAATCTTTGGCACATAAAATGTTAATATTTTGTAAATCTAAAATTAGATTTATAACCCTTATGATATAAGCTTTAATATAAGCTATCATAATATATAAGAAAAGTTCATATACTATGATTTAAGGGGTGGCCAAAAATTAAGAGAGCTTATGTGAGTTAGGAAAATTATATAACTAAGTTAAAGTAAAGGAATTAGTATATTTAAGAGTAATATGTAAAATTTGAGAAGTTTTAGCTATATATTATAATTGACGAAAATATGTATGAGTTATTATGAAATTTATGAAGTTTAGGTGATGGGAAAATAATTGTAGAATTAAGTTTACAATTTATAAAGAGTTTATAAGTATTACTAGAATTTATAAGGTTTTTGGTATATTTAAAGTTAATAAAAAATAGTATATGTATACTACAACTTTAGATAGTTAAATCTAGTGATTTAGAGATGTTTAAAATGATTTTTGATGTTCAAAAATCTGTAGGAAAATTAGTTACAAAAATTAGAAATTAATTAGAGCTAAATTGGTTAATAAATGAGTTAGGATAAAAGAAAAGACCACAAGGGTAAAATGGTAATTTCCCCGGTCAAACTTGGTCAATGACAGTTTGTAAAATGTTTAGAGGAGCTAGAATAAAATTTGTAGCAAAAGATTAGATATTAAAAGGATAAAGGAATAAAAAGTTAAGTTAAATTAACTTTAGGGGTAATATTGTAATTAATGGAAAGTTAGTGGGTTTGACCATAAAAGACTGGTCAAACTTGGATATATTTTCGTAAATGACCATAAGTATAAAAGAAATTAATTAAGTAAGACTTTGGAAGGAATTAGAAATAAAAATAACAAGTTTAGAACTAATTATGAATAAAATAAAGATTAAGAGAAAACTATGGGTAAGTAATGTAAATAACACATTTTATATGTGTTTAAAAAGTTAAGGAAATTAAATTAAGAATTTAGAAACAAGTTGTAAAAGAAACAGAGTTAAGACGGGGTTAAACGGGACCCGAATATAACTTAAGGTATACGAGGGTTATACCCGTAATTTAATAAGTATAGGAGAAATCATAAATAAAGGTATTTTTAATGAAAATGCAAGTTATATTGGAAAAAGAAATAAATACGTATGATACGGAGTATCATACGGACGTATACGAAAATTTTTAGTGTACATGAATAGTACTCGTATACGTGAATAGTATACGTATACATGAATAGTAAATACGTATACATGAATAGTAAATAGTATAAATGAATAGTAAATACGTATACACGTATAGTAACTACGTATATATGAATAGTAAAAAACGAGACGTATACGTGAATAGTAAAATACGTATACGTGAATAGTAGAATACGTGTACGTGAATTGTAAAATACGGTGAATAGTGAAAATACGAAAATTAAGTTATTAAACCACGCCGTCCTAATGAACTGTAGGAGCGGAGTAAGGGGACCAGAATAGTTGAGACGTCATCTGGGAATGAACGAACGACGATAGGCTAAGGTATGGGATTCTTGTAGCTTGTTGGCTAACGGGGTCTACCTCGGTTTGTGTACTATGTGTTATTGTGATACGACCAAACAGGATTCAGCATAAAACCGATTTATTGTATTGTTATTGTGCGTACTTTGCACGCTAACACGACTTGATTCAGAACTTGTTCATTAACTATGTTTAGTAACAATTGTATAAGGGTACAAATACTCCAAGTTGATAGTAGGTTAATACCGAGAGAGGTTTAACTAACCATTGTCAATGAGACTTTAACTAACTGGAACTTGTGAGGAGAGGAATCCGGGACTGACTCCGGTCATGCATGTTTAGGATAGGAGGTCGGCATCTGTATCAGATCTGTCTTCTTCTCTAGGGCGACAACTGACCCAACCATCCGAATGAACAGTTCGGATGGGAAGCAAATTCAGGAGGTGCAGGAGGGTCAAGCCTACACCCCTCATAACCGAAGAATTAATGTTTATTAAACCAGTGGAGCTAATAACTCATTGGCTAGGGTTACTTTGACCCGACTAAAATAAACATATCAGTTAGAGAACAACTAGTTCTTTTAGGAGAAGGGTTGACACTTATAAGGTATGGTAAACACGAGAAACTAAACAATTCTCAGGCCTCAAGAGTTAGGAATCTAACTAACTGAAATACCCCAAAACCTAGTATGTTGTTAAACCTTCTAAATTATGTATATCAAGACTAAAAAGAGTCTTAGAACATTAGTAAACAAATTTAAAACAATAGAAAACACAAAATGTGCTTAGGTCAATAAAGGCCAAAAGTGCTCTAAGCTTGGGATAAGCTTGGTTAACACTAATGAACTACCAAGACCTTTTTATATACTAATGAACATATTAAACCAATTACCAAAGAAAACCAAGCTTGAAAACAAGTTTAAAACACAAAATGTGCTTTGAGGAGTTCGTTAAAGCACATTTTTGAAGACAATTGTCTTGTAAATGAGTTTTGAATGGCTAGATGTCCTCATTACTCTTTAATTAACATGTGTAATATATAATATCCATTTGGAAGTCTATATCAATGGGAATCAAAAATTTCACTTCTATGTGCCTTGTTTTTATGAAATGTGATTTTATAAGTTAGTTGTAACATATGTTGTATAAGTAATTAAATTGACAAATAAAGACTATAATACCCCTAAGTACTATTGGGGGCGGTTTTCTTAAGTGTGATGACTCACCATCTCTTGTTAATGTTAAGTAAATAAAGAAGACTAGATAAGTACATTTACTTTAAGGTTTAAATATTTCTTAAAAGCAAAACAAACTCACTTATCTCATTCTCAATTTCCTTCTTCATTTCACACGGTTGCAAGCTTCTTTACCTCTTCATTCTCCATCGATTTGCATAGTAAACACACAAACTCCATCTTTGACCACTGTATTCTCCTAGCTTACTTAACCAAAAAAAACAAACACCCACCATTTCTTCTCTCATCAAGCTCTTCATTTCTATCTTCTCAAAACTTCAAGAGCCCCATTTTGGTGCCATGGAGTTCCACCATTGAAGGAGCTTGAGCTTACATTTCTACATATTATTACTCTCCTTTGCTTCTAGGTATGGAATCACAAAGAAAAATCATGTTTCCTCCATTTTTACCTTGACCGAAAATGCCCATTAATGGTGCTCTTTGTGTGACTTTGTTCTAGCTTCATTCCAACCTTCATGGACTAGGTGGAGTCCTCTCTTGATAGATATTCAAACTCTCTTCAAAGACCAAGGTAAAACAATTACATTAGTGTTTTGAAACAATGTAAACCTAGGGTTTACAATGAGTTTAAGCTTGAGCTTGTATACTCATTTCAATGTTTGTATATTGTTTAGTAGTTGACAAGGAATCAAATACCTTACCGGTTTTATAAAGAAACAAGAAAAAAGTTTGTGTGGAAAAGAGGTAAATATGCTAACCTAATGTGGTTTAAAGTCTTAGGAGAAATGAGCTTGTATTGCTTATGAAAATGATCTAAGGAGCCAATGGGAAGTGACTTAGAAGAATGCTCTTAAGGGCTTAGTAAAAGGCATATGTGTTGTTGAGTGTATTTGCAGGTCAAAGGCAAATATATTGTGGAAATTCAGTGTTTATGATTTTGATAAGTGTCTAAATGAGCATGTTTTATAGGTGTATTTCATATATCATATCAGCACTTTTCTGCTCATTTCTCACTTATCGTATGTTTTTCCGCTAGTTTATGTTTTATTGATTATCTCACAAATTTATTGGTTTAAACATGAGGAAAAGCCAAGCTAGGAGCAAAGTACATGAAGAGACGAACGCATAGACGCAAACGGCTCGGAAAACAGAGTCCAAACGAAGAATCTAGAGCCGGTCGAAGTTTGAAGGAAAATAGGTCACGGTCACACTTGTGACCGCCTACACAACCGTCTAAAGTAGAAGCGGACACCACATTGCAACCGCCTATGTCCAGGGAGGACACAAGGGCGGTCAAGACCCACACAACCGCCTGATTATGAGGCGGAACACATGCGGACATAACCAAGGCGGACGCTTGGACAGAAACAACAGAGACGTCCGCATGCTTAAGAGGCGGACGCCAATGAGGACACAACGCGGACGTGAATAAAAATCGCGCGCGACCCGTTTTCTTCATCGCCCGTTGTCGTCTCCAACTTGCCTCCGCTATCCATCTACTCCCGCACCGCCTACCTTATTTCCTCACGTCTCCAGCTCCTGTCCCCTGCAATTAATGAGCAATCAACGAGAGCAATCAACCGGCAATCAAATTCGTACGGATCTTCTTCTCCTCTGCCTCTATATAAACTCACTCCAACCACAACAAATACACACGCACGACGGGAGTCTGAAGAAACCATTCACCACACTCACCCATTCGCTTCCACTTATTTTCCTCCCGTAACACCACAACATTCCACACTCACGCAGTAACAAAAGAAATAGAAGAGCAGCAGTACGAGCGAGAGCAGACCAGTTCTTCCTCTAAAATAATGTCAAAATCTGTCTGTGCTATCTTCTTATCTCCGTTAATGTCTGAGTAATTTTCTTTTGTATCCTAGGATGGGGTTTATTTCTAATATTACGTAAACAATATTTATCACCTGTCTCACTTGTTAACTTGTTTTAATTCCTTTCAACTAATATTGCTAAATGCTTTGCGCGACAAACGACTGCATTTATTTGGTAACTATCAACACATGATTTTGAGATAGTCTAAGTACCACAAAGGAATTAATCTTAGTATTTACACTCCGGACTGAGCAGGAAAATATTAAGGCTATTATTAAGAGTTCGTAACTGACAATTATTAACTCTAATAGACAATAAATAATTGAGACATGGTTATAAATATGTTTAAGTAATTTAGGAATTCCCCCGCTATCCTAGGATACATTTTTCCATCACATCATTAATTCACCTTTTTACTGTTTTTATTATATTTGCACTGATCAAACAACAAATCAAGCTTGCCTCCGGCTAAACCCCTTTTTACAGTTTTTAAGTAACTACCAAGACTAGGATAAATTGAACATCTCCCTGTGGATACGACACTTGTTTTACTAACTACGACCGGGATTTGTTTGCAGCCCGACGTTTATTTGAGTTTTTAATTTCTTTTCTTTTAATTTTACACCAGTTTAACCACTCAGATAACCTCTGCAAATTGGCGCCGTTGCCGGGGAGATTGATTCCATCAATTTCCCTAGTTTCCGGTAGTTCACTCGCTATATTATAATAATCTGTTAATACTATTAAATTGTTAATCTGGACATCTGACTTGGACATCTGACTTGGACATCTGACTTGGACATCTAACTTCGGACATCTTAATATTATTGTTATTATTTCTGTCATTTCTTTCCATTGTCATTTCTTTCCATTGTCCCTAACTACTAACTTAAAATTTCCTGTCATCTCTTTCCATTGTCCTTAACATTTCATTTCCATTGTCCTTCAAATTTCTGTATACTAACTACTAACTTATAATTTCCAGTATACTAACTCCTAACTTTAATTTTCTGTCATTTCTTTCCCTTGTCATTTAATATTCTGTCATTTTACTCTTGTTAAAAAAAAACAAAAAAAATATATCAGTGTTGTTTAACTAACGTTTATCAGCCTAACCAATATCTCTGCTTTCTTATTCTATTTACTAATTAATTTCAGTTTCTCACAAACCACAAGTTATCTTCTGTGCATGCCAAATACTCGAACCCGAGGCTCTCCACCAATCAGTCCGAGCCCCGAACCCGAGCGCACTTATTACAAGCGCAGAGAAACCTGAGAAATCAAGCCATGGCCAATAACGAAGTTATAAATGAAATGTACCATGCAAATCAACCAGAACACCATGCTCTCTCTGACTACCACCAACCTAATACCGAAGGAAGAGCATCAGCCATAGTTCTCCCTAAACTAACACCACAAGAAGCCGGACGATGGGTTTTCAAAACCCACTACATCACCGCCGTCCGGGATTTAGGCAAGTTTAGTGGAGCGAACCCAGATGAAGCCCCAAATCATCTGAGTCTCTTCCTAGACTTCTGCAATTCTTTTGGTCAGACCGGCAACGTCAAAGAAAGAATCCGTCTACAACTATTTCCTCACTCATTATCGGATTCAGCAAACAGGTGGTATCGAAGCCTTCCCTCCCGATCAATCACCACATGGCTGCAAATGGCCCAAAAATTTCTTACCAAATACTACCCAACCAGTAGAACAAGGCAATTGATCGGTGAGATCAACACTTTCTGTCAGGAGCCAGGAGAGACGTTGTATGACGCATGGGACAGATTCAAGGATATGCTAATGAAGTGTTCCCACCATGGTCTTGACGATCAATCCCTCTGTCTGTCATTCTTCAACGGTCTGGATGATGGGAACCGACTACTCGTCAATTCCTCTGCAGGAGGAAGTTTCATGATGAAATCTCCTAAAGAAGGAATGGACCTTCTCGAAACCATGACGAGCAATACAAGACAGTTGACGAGATCCAAAGGAAGAACACCACGAGCAGCAGGCCTACTCCATGTTGAGCCTACAGATCATTTATCGGCTCAGATCTCGTCCCTTGCAAAGATGGTGGAAAAGCTAACAACATCACAAAACGAAATTGTAAAAACAATAGTTTCTCCACCTACAAGTTCACCACCAGCTCCACCTACAGAAGGATGTGTCATATGCGCCGGTCCTCATGAAACTCATCAATGCGAAGGCAAAGGCCCATACGAGGAAGTACAATTCATAGGAAACCGCCCCGGTAATTCCTACAACAATAACATCAACAACAACTACCCATGGAGAAATCACCCGAATTTCTCATGGAAAAATAATGATCAGAACCAAGGAGGGCAGAACAACAATTCCAATACCTATCAGGGAAACCGACCCCAACCAAACTCTAATATGGGTTATAGAGCACTAGGTGCCCCTCCAGGTTTCCAACAACAACAACAACAACCATCTTTATCCTCTTCTGATCCAAACGCAGAACTTAAAGAGATGATGAAAGGATTCATGTCCATAACTCAGAACCAGCTCTCTGCACAAGAAGCCTTCAACCAGAAAATCGAAGGTAAATTCAATCAACTTGCAGAACATCTTGCTCGAATACCGCCAGGGGCTCTCCCCAGCCAAAATGAACCAAATCCAAGAGAGCAGGCCAAGTGCATCTATGTGAAGGAGCACGATGAAGAAAAGATGGAGGTGGCTAAAACAGTTACGATTCCAGAACTACACCCTTCCCTCCAAGAGTGGGTTGTAGCAATCGAAACTTCCAAAAGGAATGTAGCTGAACTTGAAAGCACCGCCAAAGTCTATAAAAATCGCATTCAATCTGAGAATACCTACCTTGAGCACTTGGTGGCTGGTTATGAAAATGAAAAGCTCGACTTTGAAGAAGAAGAAGAAGAGGTTAAGGCGATAACCTTGAGAAGCGGTAAGAAAACCAACGAGATTCACATCCCGCAAAGATCAGAAGAATCCAAAGAGAGTGAAGAAAAAGCTGAGGCCCCAGTAGAAATGACAACTCCCAGCATTCTCACTATCCCATCAACTTCAAAACCTTCTCCACAAGAACCGCCCATACCATTTCCCCACCGACTCCAAAAGCAGAAGTTGGATAATGAATATGGTAAGTTTCTGGCAATGCTGAAGCAACTAAACGTCAATATACAGTTTGTCGACCTCATTGCCAAAATGCCAAACTACGCCAAATTCCTCAAACACCTCATATCCAACAAAACTAAATTGGCCGAAGTCGGTACGGTACCTCTCAATGTAGCTTGCTCAGCTATTCTGCAACGACCACTACCGTCAAAATGCAATGATCCGGGCAGCTTCACCATTCCAGTCACAATTGGTAGCACCTCATTTCCATACTCCCTATGCGATCTGGGTGCCTCCATTAATTTGATGCCCCTCTCCACTTTCAAAAAGCTGGGAATTGGAGAGATGAAAAAGACCAAGATGACCCTGCAACTGGCAGATGGTTCGGTAACATACCCAAGCGGAGTGGTGGAGGATGTTATCATTAAAGTGGAGCACTTATACTTCCCATGCGATTTTGTCATTCTAGACATCGAAGAGAATTCCACTACACCTCTCATCCTTGGACGACCATTCCTTGCCACAGCCGATGTGCACATTTGGGTAGCCCAGGGGAAAATCACCCTTCAGGCTTATAACGAAAAGCTGGAGTTTGCATCAGGAAGATCTCCAGACAGCAAATCCAAAGATCTCAAGTACGTAAGGGATACTCAATCATCATCATCCCCACTTCTGTTTATCACCCTTCCAGACGACATGTCTATTACAGAGATACCACCACCAATCCCGGATGAAGAGCGGGATAAGAAAAGAAAACATGCATCCAGGTGGACACTCAAAAATACCATCAAGTCATGCTTTGGATCTCATCCTCATAACCACCCCCCAGATCGATCTAATGACAAAGCGTCTAGCCAAAGACGTTAAAGAAGGGCAGCTTTCCGGGAGGCAACCCGGACGAACTTATATTTTATATTTTATATGCTTTTTATGCTGTTTTAATTTTCAGGTTCCCTTTAATTTTGTTTTTGCTAACTTTTAACCCCGTTTATAGTATGGTTGCTTCTAGTGTCTTATGCAGGTGCAATTTCATGTCTACACCGCAACCAAGCTACGCTACTTGAGGCTGAAGCTCAAGTGTGGGGGAAGTCCTTTAACAGCAAGCAAAAATAATATCAGGGGAGTACCAGTTTCTTTAACCTTGCTTTTATTTAAATAAATCATGCAGAGGAGAATTTATGTGCTTAAATGATTATACGTGAGCTTCGTGTTCTCTCTATTTTATCTACTTACCGAAAAGGCCTTCTGAAACTTTCCCTTGTTTTTCTACTGAACAATGAGGACATTGTTCAATTTAAGTGTGGGGGAGTGTGCCCTTTTCGGTGACATTTTATGCTAAAATGCTTAATCTCTCTGCTTATCTTTCGTTTGTTCAAATTCAATATCGTGGACCCTTTTTTATGTGGGTTGTTCTCTTTAAGAATAAATACTGTTATGAATTATGGGATAAATGGTACAAAAATGTACAAAAATTTTAAAATTTTGATTACTCTTGAGGAGCATTTTTATGCGGTGTGACCAAATGATCTGAAATGGATGAATTTTTATTACTTAGGGGTTCTTTCTGTCTTCTTTCTTAGGGATTGCTAAGGGGTGCTTCTCTGTCAAAAAAGAAAAAAATAATAACAAATAAGGGACTTACGAGACACCATTGGTAACCAACAAAGAGAGTTGAGTGTTCTTTAAAATACGAAGGCATAATGCCATATTATCTTCTCATCTCTTATGCAAAAGTGAAACAAATGCATAATTCTATTTTTCCTTTTGTTTTCTCCTCAATGCCCATTCTTGAGAGAAGTTGGCCATGGTAAAAGTTCTCAAAGTCACCTTAACTAAGAAGCATTGAAGTACTCCGGATCATACCCCGAAACTCTAATTTTTATTTTTGCCCTGAGTACACCTATGCCACCAGTAGGTGATGGATCACACTCCTCTAAAAAGTTTAAGATCATGTACTATTGACTTCTTTATCCTACCCTTCATAATAGTATTTGTTAATATTGAGCATTCCCTACTAGTTTGGGTACATGGTTTTGCTTGAGGACAAGCAAAAGGTAAGTGTGGGGGTGTGATAAGTGTCTAAATGAGCATGTTTTATAGGTGTATTTCATATATCATATCAGCACTTTTCTGCTCATTTCTCACTTATCGTATGTTTTTCCTCTAGTTTATGTTTTATTGATTATCTCACAAATTTATTGGTTTAAACATGAGGAAAAGCCAAGCTAGGAGCAAAGTACATGAAGAGACGAACGCATAGACGCAAACGGCTCGGAAAACGGAGTCCAAACGAAGAATCTAGAGCCGGTCGAAGTTTGAAGGAAAATAGGTCACGGTCACACTTGTGACCGCCTACACAACCGCCTAAAGTAGAAGCGGACACCACATTGCAACCGCCTATGTCCAGGGCGGACACAAGGGCGGTCAAGACCCACACAACCGCCTGATTATGAGGCGGAACACATGCGGACATAACCAAGGCGGACGCTTGGACAGAAACAACAGAGACGTCCGCATGCTTAAGAGGCGGACGCCAATGAGGACACAGCGCGGACGTGAATAAAAATCGCGCGCGACCAGTTTTCTTCATCGCCCGTCGTCGTCTCCAACTTGCCTCCGCTATCCATCTACTCCCGCACCGCCTACCTTATTTCCTCACGCGTCTCCAGCTCCTGTCCCCTGCAATTAATGAGCAATCAACGAGAGCAATCAACCGGCAATCAAATTCGTACGGATCTTCTTCTCCTCTGCCTCTATATAAACTCACTCCAACAGCACACAAATACACACGCACGACGGGAGTCTGAAGAAACCATTCACCACACTCACCCATTCGCTTCCACTTATTTTCCTCCCGTAACACCACATCATTCCA
>JAIOTZ010002195.1:0-22225 GCA_023374045.1 Limonium bicolor | reverse complement strand
CTGCACACTAAAAAATGTCCCCCGAAGGGGTTAGCTTTCGCCGAGCATGATAACCGCATACCCGCGTACTAGTGAGGGTACGCCGACCACTTGGTCGAATACATGCGGTTCATTTTCATACAAGCATACATGCATACATGCTCTTATACATAATATTACAATCCATTACGCAAGACATACACACATACACACTTCATTACATGCAAGAGGTACAACATAAACCATTCCATACATACTACTTCTTCCGAATTACACATACACATTACATACACCATATTCAATTCTTGTTAGCTTCATTGGTCCACCCGGGTTAATCGGGTGGAGATTACTCTTTTACTCATTACTTCATACATACGCATACATACTCATACATACTTACAGATCCATACTTACTTACTTTACTCTTACTCAAGTTAAGTCGTCGGGACGGGGGGGACTACACCGTCCCACCTCCGGGATTTACTTGACTCACTAATCCGGGATGCTACCCATTTAAGGGATTTGGGCCGCGGACCAGTTTAAGAGTCAGGAATTGCAGCCAACCTCTCGTGACTCCGCATCCTCACGCGTGGCCGAAGCTATATCGGACTGTACTCATTCCAATTTACTCACTTAAGTTAGGAGTTAGATAGTTAGGAATTAGCACAAGTCAACATCCAAGCCACAATAATACAATGCACATATACATATACATACGAGGTACAATACATTACACAAGTACAATACTAGGTTCGAATACCATTCATCATCATTCATACATTTCATGAATTATACAAACTAGTGCTCAAGACAATAAATATCAAGCACAACATAAGTCAAGCACAGGTAAGTGCAATATAGTCCGATTCATGCATTTATCTTATTTAGGTGGTCAAATAAGCACACAAATCGGGGTAACCAGATTAGGATACAGGGCATGAAGAAATCATACCTTTCACCGTTGTACTCGTATCCCAACGTTCCTCCGGTATTCACAATTCAAATCCTATGATATACATACAACCGAATAATTAATCTAACTATCATTAACTTACTTCGGTTACCCTTACGCTTCCTAACTCATACTTACTAGGTCTTCACATTCTTATACTTACATTTTATTTACTTACTTTTAATTACTTAACGATGTTTACTTACCTATGTATGCACGTATGTATAGGTGGGTATACATATACATACATACATATACTAACCATAGTCTTATAGTTTTTTTTTGTAAGTTTTGACCCGACCGAACTTGCGACCGACCTTGCAAGTTCGGTCCGAGTCAGTAGGTTACATCGGGTGAAAATTCCAGGGCCGACCGACCTTGCAAGTGGTCCCAAGGTCGGTCCATTCCAGTAAGTTACTTAACGGAAAAATTTTAGCCCGACCGACCTTGCAAGTCCGGTCGCAAGGTCGGTCCATTCCAGTAGCTTACTCGACGGAAATTTTTCTGGCCGGCCGAACTTGCATGTCCGGTCGCAAGTCCGGTCGATTCCAGTAGGTTCCAGACGGGAGAATTTTTCTGGTCCGACCGAACTTGCAAGTCCGGTCGCAAGTCCGGTCGATTCCAGAAGCTTTCCCGTCTTTGTAAATCTGGGCTCGACCGAACTTGCAAGTCCGGTCGCAAGTCCGGTCGGGCCCAGTATTTGCATTTTTATTCTGTTTTCAGTCCCATACTTTACCCATTGTTTCTCCAATCTTCTTACATGTAATCTCACATGTTTAAACACTACCTAGGCCCTTCAAATTGCCTTAGTTCACCCACCAAATGCTTTACTAAATCCATCAATCCACTTACACAATTTTCCCTCACTTCATTCCAACACTTAATAGTTTCTCCAAGTGGTTGTTGCTACAGATTTTGGGTTCTTATTTCCTCCATGCCTAGCTCCCTCTCCTAATGCCATCTTACCATTCCAATTCATTCCAAGCAACTATAATATCTATACCCAAGTCCAACACTCTTTTTACCAATTCTTACACACTACTTTTTCCTAACCTCTCCAATGCATTTTTATGCATCTTGCTACAGATTTGTACTCAACTTCTAACCTCCATTACTTCCAACCAATGCTACTCCTAGTATC
Source organism: Limonium bicolor (assembly GCA_023374045.1). Taxonomy (NCBI): domain Eukaryota; kingdom Viridiplantae; phylum Streptophyta; class Magnoliopsida; order Caryophyllales; family Plumbaginaceae; genus Limonium; species Limonium bicolor. The sequence continues at coordinate 20,153 of JAIOTZ010002195.1, read as the reverse complement.
CCAAAATACATCCAATTCACTTCCTAATTACATCCCATTAACAAATCATACCCAAATCTGTTACAATACTAAACGCTCCCATTATACTCTCCACATACACCTAGTCCCTACCTAGGTTGTTTTCTCATCTTGAACACTTAGTCCTCAAATTCCTAGATAAATTTGACATAGTCTCCCCTATATTATTAACATTCTCCACATGGTTTCTCTCACCTACATTAACATCATCTCACCTGTTTTTAACACACAACTCAAATACAAGCTCCCATACCACATTTACCAATACGACTAAAACACTACTAAAAATTCCTGCACTCAACAACCCAATACCCCTAGGTTTCAATACATTTTACATGTTTTTCAAACGGTTTTTTAAAGCACTTAGGTTCTCCTGCACAATACATTTCTACACAATACCATTTTCCATTACTCATTTCAAACTTCTAAAAATCTGTTACAACATCATACATATACAAGGCTACACAAAGGTGATATCCTTACCTTGTTTCTCTTCTAATTTCTTTCTTCTTCTTTCTCCTCCTTCCTTCTTCTCTACCGGTTTTGGTATTCAACATCTAATATCACACCCATACATACACACACACATTCAATACTAAAACTAACCCTAAACATTATTTGAGTTCTAATGCGAATTTTAGGGTTTAGAATTTATATTCCTTCCAAGAGTGCAAGTGCTGTTTGGAGTGGTTCAAGAACGAGGTTTCCAACCCCACCAACAAGCCAAAATCGGCTAGATACACAAGAGAACCAACAAGGGTTTTAGCTTAAATTCGTTTTGCCCATATAAGACAAGAAACACGAAGGAGTTTTAAAGAGATTTTTACCTCAAAAGAACAGGGAGAACAAGGTGGCTCTAATGGTGGTCTTGAACTCCAATGGGGTATACCCATAAAAACGAAAATGTGTGTTTTCGAATTTTGAAAGGATGGATTGTAGCTCTTGGTGAGAGATTGCATGGTATACTTTTCATAATTTTGGAGAGTTTTGAGGGAGTTACAAAGGAGAGAAGATGGAGTTTGTGAGTGTTTTCTTAAGCCTCCATGGAAATCGCATGAGGTTGAAGAAGAAGAAAAAAGAAGAGTGAGGAGGGGTTGTATTCACGTGAGAAGAGAATGAGGGATAGGAGAGAGAAAATGTGAGAGTGTGGGTATAAGTAAGGTGAGAGTTTACTTATTGTTTTGTTTTTTTTGTAAATAAGGAGAGTGTGTGAGGGAGTGTGAGAGGGGGTCCAAAATCGGACAGCACACAGACCCACTTGTGGGTTTTTGAATTTATTTGCAATATTGGACACATCAGTTTGTGTTATTTATTTTCTACCCCACAATTTCCCGTTTTTTGACAGTTTTTACTAATTTCTCGTTTTCTTGATTTTTATTGGTTCTAAAGTCTCACTAATATTTATTAATGTTATTTAGTTGACCAAAATTGTTACGAGTCTATTTTACCCGCTTAAAGTCACATTTTCCGGTTACCTCGAAAAAACGCGCTTTAAGGTTCGTTAGTGATTTTAATCCGTTTTAAGGATCCGTTTTCTTCGGGATTTGTTCCCATATTTTTAGGTCTTATTAAACCTTCAAAATCCATAAATTCTCTAACCGAGGTCTCATATACCTCCTATGGTTTATTTAACGCTTATTTAGCGTTTTTCCGCTTTTAAAGCGTTTCTTTATTTCTTTGGATTTATTTCCTTACTAGTATTAATTGGGTACCATTAGGCCCTTAAATACATATGAGATTAATTTTAATCCCTATATTTAAGTTCGGGGTATTTCAGAATTTTAAGAAGATAGAAATGAAGAGCTTGATGAGAGGAAGAGAATGGTGGTGTTTGTTTTTGATGGATAAGTGAGCTAGACTTTACAAGAGATCAAAGATGGAGATGGTGGTGTGTACTATTGCAAACCGTGAGAGAATGAAGAAGAGAGGTTGAAGAAGGTGTTTGGAACCGTGGGAAATGAAGGAAAGAAATGAGAGAATGAGATAGAATTTGCTTTTGAAGATATTTATGCTTAAAGTAAAAAGGTACTTAAGTAGTCTTCTTTATTTTCTTAACATGCTAACAAGGGTGGTGTGTCACCACCTTAAAACCGGCCCCCAATAGTAGTATGAGGGTATTATAGTCTTTATTTGTCAATTTAATTACTTATACAACATATGTTACAAATAGCTTATAAAAATCACTATTCATGAAAACAAGGCACATAGAAGTGATATTTTTAATTTCCCATTGATATAGACTTCCAAATGTGATACTATATAGTACACATGTTAATTAAAGAGTAATGATGGACATCTAGCCATTCAAAACTCATTTACAAGACAATTTTTCAAAATGTGCTTTAAGACTCCTTAAAGCACATTTTGTGTTTTAACTTGTTTTCAAGCTTGGTTTTCTTTGGTAAATGATTTAATATGTTCATTAGTATATAAATGAGTCTTGGTAAGTTCATTAGGTCTTAACCAAGCTTATCCCAAGCTTAGAGCACATTTTGGCTCTTATAGACTTTAAAGCACATTTTGTGTTGTCTTTTTTTAAATTTGTTTACTAATGTTTTCTAAGACTCTTTTTAGTCTTTATATACCACATTTAGGTGTTTAAACAATATACTAAGGTTTGGGGTATTTCAAACTCCCTCCTTGATTCAAGGGTCAAAACCCCTCTTAGGAACTCCGCAAGGTAAACCCTAGATTTTGATGTTTTAAGCATTTCATCGAATTAGTTTATTCTAAGGGTTTAGCATTTTAATTACACTCATTTTGTGTTCGTTGAATGATGGGAATGGAGTTTGGCAACTCCATTGCCCACTTGACCGAAAATGGCAAGAGGAAGAGAAGAGGAGAAATGGAAAGAGAAGCTTGTAATTTTTTGGTAACTAAACTACCTTAATGCTGATCTATGTATTTTAGGAGTTGGGATGGGTTAAATAAATTAATGAACCTAAGTTATGAATTGAAATCTATGTTGGATAATGTGTTGGAGAGAGAGCTTGAGGGAATTCGTGAACTGTTGATGGAATTGTGAATTAAGGGCCTTGGAGCCGAGTGGATTGAGTATATATGTTGGTATTGTAGTTGGATGAAATTTTGAGGAATTATGTGTGCTGGTAGGACCCCTTGTGGGTGTGGCTAGATTAGGATTTGATTTTGGTGATGAAGGATAATTTTGGACATGTTAGGTTTGTAACGAGGTCATGGCGAAATTACGGTAGAAACATAGTGGTTTAGATGGTGATGTGAGCTGGAAGAGTTTAAGTGTTAACTAGGTGTTGTTGGGGATTGATTTGGTTGGTAAATCACATTGTGGTGTTGGTTGGAGAATCTTGTGGAGTTATGTAAAATCTGTAGCAAAGGTTGATGTTCGGTGATTTAGAAATGCTAGAAAAGAGTTAGTGTTTATAACTTGTGAAACAAGGAGTAAACTTGGGTTTAGATAATGCAATTGTCTATGAATGATTTGGTAAGGTTGGTGGAAGTTTATGAAACAACAAAAGAAGTTTCATGTGCACTGTTGTGCTTAAGTGTGACAGAGAGTGGAAAATTCGTAGAAATTGAGCAAGATTTGAGTAGGGATTTGACCAATGGTTTGAAGAGGTTTAAAGCATGTTTTAGGGTGTTTAATTAGGTAGGAAACATGTGGAAGGTTTATGGGATGATTGGTTGTGAATTAGGGGTTGAAAACTGATCAAAAATTGTCAATTTTAACACCTACAGACATGGTCCGGGTTTGTAAACAAGTACACAAACCCGGACCACCTCAAAAACGTCCTAGAAGCCTATTTTAACATGTGGTCCGGGTTTGTATCCAAGTACACAAACCTGGACCAAGGCAAAAACATGGAAGACGTTGATTTTCGGGATTGGTCCAGGTTTGTAACCCTGAACACAAACCCGGACCAGTCTAAAAATTACCCAGAAAGTGTTTTTAAGTGTTGTTATGATGAGGAAGTGAATGGTAATGGTTTTAGATGATGATTAGGCCTTGTTTGGTGATTTTTAAAGGTCCTAAGAAGTACAAACAAGTGTTGGAAGTGACTGAGAAAGTTGTGAGTTTAAGTACACAAAGTTAAACCGAAATAACGGGATAACGGGGTAAGTACGGGAGTAGTAATTATGTACCTACAGTAACGCCTTAATATTAATTGAACCATTTGACATGTAAATAGTGGTTCAAGAGTAAGACATAAGGAACAAGAGTGAACCGAGGAACGTGAGAACACCCGGTAAAGTAATTCCCCGCGGTGACAGGTATGGTTTTCTTACAACCCGTGTCCTACCGGGTTACACCGGCTTGTATGCCAACTTGTTCTTCTGTGTGTTTGCCACCTTGCAAGATAAATCATGAAATGAGTTTACAGTAATTCATTAATGTGGCGTAAATAATTCTGATACCGTTTAACCTTAATTATGTGTTAAACCGTAGCTAACTGATTCTAGGATCACATAAGAGATCGGTATTTGGATTAAACGTCCCAACCTATGGGAACGTTCTAACTACAGCTATCAGTGTGTTAATTGTATAATGTGGTTGTGTGTGATGTGTGTTACCCTTGTAGCATGCCGTTTTCTAACGTTTGTTGTTGTTCATGTATGTCGGATGGTAAGTTACCTCCCTTGTGTTTGACTAAGTTTATAACACCATATGGTGTCATGATGTGATAAGTTCCATAAAGGAACTTCTAGCTAATTTGAATATATTATGGGAGGTGAGGAATCCGGTCGTTCCGGTCGCGCGCGTTGTTTGGGAGTTGATCTCTATATTTGAATTAACTCCCACTCTGTTATGTTACGATTGTTTTTCCTTCTTGGATTACAATCACCCGCAAGCTTAACCAAAGCTTACCTACCTTGATTATTATTCGGGGCTAGGGGGAATACTGTTATGTTATGGTTGTTTTCCTTCCTTAGATTACAACCACCCACAAGCTTAACCAAGGCTTACCTACCTCATCATTATTTGGAGCTGGGGGAAATTGTGTATGGTGTGATCAGGCCTATATTACGGCCGACACATCTAAGTGACGTAAATGTGTACGGTGTGCTCGGACTTATATTTCCTCCCGCACATCCTAATTAAAGTGTATGCTCTCTAAGAAGAACGGTGTTAAGTTGTATACATGTTATTGTGTGAAGTATGTTGTTATGTTGTGTATGTTGATCTCCGAAATCAACCTCGTACAAATATAAGAGGTAATTAAGTATAACCCGATTAAATGGGTCTGTGTCGGCTAACAAGGAATAGCTCCATTAGGGTAGAACCCTCAAGGGTCAGAGAACACAATAATGTGATCTAACCAATATGATGTGTTAATCTTATGTTTGTATCCTGTTCATTGGATGTGTGATTTATAAGCATGATATGTGTGTATCGTTTTCATGCATGTTTTAAATATAATTAACCGCATGCTTAGACGACAAATAGTTGTGCGTGGCCCGGTAGTATGCGGGGTGCACGATTACCATGCCAGCAAAGGTGCTGACCCCCTTTAGGGGCCCCCATTACTTCTCAGGTACAATGAAGCTGGCAGCCATTCGAGAGTAGGACGGGGTAACTGTTTATGTATGGGTGGTTATTTAGTTTAGCGTGATATTGATAATGGAACGTATTAGACTCGGTACAGTTTGGTTTGTAATTGTATTTGTATTCAGAATGTAACGGACTTGTAAATGTAAAGCGTAATGCTCGGTAATCTTGTCCATCAGACCGGTACACTGTGTGAGTAATAGCCTTGTTAGCCACGTGGGTGGCTAACGGCGTGTAACACCCATTGATTTGGTCCGTGTTTATGATGTAAGTTCCGCTGCGATTAATGGTTAAGTGTGATGTTATTAGTTGGGGTGTTACAATTCTTGTTTCGTTGTTCAGGGCTAAGAATATTTCCTTAAGTAATTTCATAACTTTTACTTAATTTGTTCAATTAAGGTGGGCGTCATGTTAGGACAACCCGTATAAGCTTCCTCTTCTGGAGCAGTCGCTCTGGTGCACTATAACAGTGCGGTTTGTCAGGAGTCCGCAGAGGCCTGACGGCCGAAGCCATTGCACCAACAGCAGTGCCCTCTGACCAACGATCGTATCCGGCTCGTTGGAGTTTCCATAGTGAGAGAACCCTATCCGGTCGTTCCCTCTCTTTGGTGATCACCCATGCGCAACCATGTAGTCTGTGACTACCCTGGCCTTTTCCATATCTTAATTGTTTACTTAATTCCACCATGTAATTCGGTCTGTGGCCTTTACCTATGATCTATGCTTAGGTTATGTAGAGTGTATTCTCTATGTAAGGACCTTTAAGGTCGTTAACTTTTGCCTAGACGTCGCCTAGGCTGTGTTCATCCGCAGGCTTATATAATAAGATCACAGTTATTTTTTTTCCATTTCCATATTATCATCCACAATCCGATCCGAGTTTTCGTATAAAATTTCCAGATTGTAATCCGTCGCGTACAATAAAGATCGCGAAACACTAAACATTTAAATCCACAACCACAACACATAGCAAACATATCACTCTTGTCATGCATACACTCATACCAGAACCCGAGGAAGCCCTCAGGAACACTCGGACCATATAGAACGTACTGTACACCGATGTAGTGCTAGCGTGCGGGATCACCCTCACCCTCTAATCCTTTGTAATTCGACACCCGCAACCCGGTCTACTGGAAATATATTCTAACATTAGTATTTACATCCCGAACCTACTTCATCGTGTCAAGATAAGTTCTAACCTCTATTCCATATTTAATTCTTAGTCGGTTATTTGTTCGACTTGATTTTCCGTTACTCATGGGATTTAGATATTATTGTACGTTACAGTTTGCGAGTACGCATTATTCGGTAGTTCGGCAATGTTTTTCCGTTGAGAATTAAATCCTTTAATAACTTACATATTATCGGGTCGTTTACGTGTATGGATACATTTTTCGTATACGTGTTTGCATGGAGTTTAATTCTCTGATTACATTTATTGTTTTCGCTCCCGTTCTCACGTGGTTGTATAGTTGTTAATTACATATTCATGAGTTTAGTATATAGTTGCTGCTATATTTATTTTAATCGCGTTCCGGTTTTATTTCTAACCGTATAACATCGTACTTGACTTGTCTCTCATGTTATATGTTCCCTTTTTCTTAGAAATCATATTCTACGAATTGTAACATTTCCCGTAATGAATATATTCGTCATTTATGTAAATGTTTATGAGGTATGCTTATGCTATAATAATTTCCTTATGACATATCTCGATATATCCTAACATAATGTGACGCATATCATTGTAAACCTTATTCTTATTTTCAACCCATATTTTTGAAATTCTTCACCAGCTCACATAGTTTCGGAAATTACATTCTCGTTCTCATGCATTCTTATTTATTTGCAAAACCAACCAAATGTTATTCTTGTCACATTTCCACTTCTACTTAATTATTTAAATCTCAATTTCAACATAGATTTTTCTTCCCAATTTCGTACAACCCATTAACTTAGTCTGATTCCCGGTTTACGCCCTAACTTCCGGTGATATACAACTTAACCCCACAAGTTTTTAAAATGCGACATGTGACTATTAAAACTATATATTATATCTTTAATTCATCAAATCACTAGAATCACCCTAATTTTATCGAATTTACGAACAAGCCCCATTGTTCACATGGTCTCCACTTTAGCCCTACACTCTTTTTTTTGAAAATTACACTAACACCCCCATAGTTTTATAATTGTTATATTTTAACACTAACATCATATGTTATACACTTAATTTATTATTTTACCGAAAGTACCCATAATTTTTTTCATTATTCTAACCAGACCCCTAAGGGCTTTAAAATCACATTTGTGTCCTTATATTCTCGGTAATTCCACTCTAGCCCCATATAGTTTCAAAAATTCCATTTTCAGTTTAAAATTAATTTAATCTTCTATTTAGTTGATTTGAATTCCTAAATTAGTCAAACCTCTTATATAGTCATAGTTGACCATTATATTCCTCTCTTTACCCATTTTTCTTTTTATTTACAAAATGCACCTCTTTATTTCCTACCTTTGCATTTAATCCCTTTTTACTTTTATAAAATTCACATTTATGTTTGTAAATTCCTAAATAAGTACCTACGGCTTTTAGTTAAATTTTTATAACCCATAATTTATTAAGTTGCGGTTTTTACCCCATATAAAATCCTTTGTTCATTTAAATGTTTATGAGTTTTATAACTTGCTCAAATCATATTATGACTTAGTAATTCCCACTAATATTTTCCTAAGATGTTCGTAGGTGATTATGTCTATCATCATCTCATTTAACACCAAAAATCTATTTAATTCCTTTTCTCACTCAAAAATTCAATAATTACAATGTAAGGTTCAAATAAGTAATATACCATGGATTAAAAAAATGGCCTTAAATATAGCTTAAATTTAGCTCTAAAACATCATTAAGATGTACCAAAAAAATTACTAACATCAACGATTTTGCTTCAACTCTATTTAAATCAGTTATCATCCATTTTACAAGGCATAATTTTTGACTTTGGTAAGCTATAAATAATCAGTTCTATTATACTAACATTACGCATAAGCTCCATACATTTTCAACATTCAAATGGCAGCAGTACATACATATATCTCACGGATTTAGTTTCTGTTTTCTTTATCTTCATTTAATTCATTCCTTATCTATGTTATAAGGTATAAGTTTGACCTTGGTAAGTCATTTCCACTGAAATGCCCCGAACTTAAATATAGTGATTAAGATTATTCTAATCCGTATTTAAGAGCCTAATAATGCCTAAGTAATATTGGTAAGGAAAAATAAACCCAAAAGAAACGAAGAAACGCTTAAAAAGTGAAAAACACTAAATAAGCGTTAAATAACCATAGAAGGTATGAGACCTCGGTTAGCATATTATATGGATTCTATGGGCTTAATAAGGCCCAAATAATAAATGGGAACGATTCCCGGAGAAAACGGATCCTTAAAATGGATTAAAAGCATAAACGAACCTTAAAGCGCGTTTTTTGAGGAAACCGGGAAAACGCGACTTTAAGCGGGTCAAATAGACTCGTAATAATTTTGGTCAACCAAATAGCCATTAATAAACATTAATGAAGGTTTAGAACCAATAAAATTAATTAAACAAGAAAATTCCGGAAAACAGGTTCCGGTTAGTAAAAACTATAACAACTGGGAAGATGTGGGGTGAGAATGTAAATAAGTAAAATTAAGGTGTCCACTTTTGCAAATAAAAAGCAAAAGCTGATTGGGTGTGTGTGAGTGGGCCGGCCAGCTCCCTCTCTTACTCTCTTTATCCCTTTCTTATTAGCTAAAGGACAAACAAATAAAGAAAACAAAAGTAAACTCTCTCTCCTCACAACCCACTCCCTCTCTCACGTATTGTTTACCCTCTCTCTCTGATTTTTTTCTTCCTCCTTCTTCCTCAAGCAGCTGATAATGGAGGTTGGCTAAACCCCCCACACAACTCTCTCCTTCTCTCCTATTGTTGAGTACCCAAATCAACTCCAAGTGCAATAAAAGTCATACCATTGGAATCCCCTTGCAAAAGAGAACATCTTCCTCCTTTCAAAAATCCAAAAGCCCCAATTTCGTTTTCTTGGATGGAAGACATTTGAAGATTTGAGTCCACCATTAGAAGCTCCTCCTTCACCTTGATGTTTTGAGGTAAAAAGAATTTCGAAAATCCACCATTTCTAGCCCTTGTTTGCATTATAAGAATTTTCAGATTTTGAACTCTTTGTCCCTTGTGCTCCAGCCGATTTTGGCTCCTCCATTGGGCTAGAAATCTCACTCTCTTGCTAACCAAGGACCTCACTCATTGGTTAGAAGGTAATGCCTCTTTCTAAACCCTAAAAACATCTAAATTCTAGGAATAGTTAAGGATGAGTGCTAAGTGGTTGATGTGTATTGGCATGGAGGTTGTAGCAATGTGTATTGTGTGAGGAAGAACAAGGAAGAAGGAAAGAAGAAAGGAGAAGGCAAGAAAGGAAGGAAAAACTAGAAACAACAAGGTAAATGTTCTTACCTTTAGCTAGTTTTGTGTATGGTATTGTAACAGATTTTAAGTACTTGAAATGGTTAATGAATAAGGTTATAAGTAGTAGGTATGTTGAAGTATGATGAGTAAGGTAATGTAGCTGCGTTGAAGCTTGTAAATGTTGCTTAAAAGCTTGGGAAAACCTTGGGTAAAAAGTATGTATGTGCACGAAAATGTATGTGTGAATTAGTGTGGATTGGTGAGTAATGATGATATGGGAATTGTGAATGCATTATGGGCTGAAACAATGTGTGGGCAATGTTGGAAATATAGGGGAACCTCTGCCCAAATTTGTATGGAAATTAGAGGACTTAGTTGTGGAAGAAGAGGGAACAACCTAGGAACTAACTAGGTGCATTTGGAGAACTTAAGGTGAGTGGTTTAACACCTTGAAACAGATTTGGAGAAGGGTTAGGTAATGGGATGGAACTAGGATGGAAGTAATGCAATTAGAATGCTAGTAGTGGCATTAGTTGAGGAAGTAAAGGATGGTAGGAATGGAAGTAAAAATCTGTAGCATTTGAGAACAAAGGTTGGCATAAGTGTTGAAATGAAGTGAGGAAAAATTGTGTAAGTTGATTGAGGAATGAGTAATGAAGTTGGTGGATGAACTAAAGCAATTTTAAGGGCCTAAGTAGTGCTAAAACATGTGGGATTACATGTAGGAAGATTGGGGAAACAATGGGCAAAGTATAGACCTGAAAACAGATTTTAAAACTGAAATACTGGGTCGGACCGACCTTGGGACTGAACTTGCAAGGTCGGTCGAGCCTTAAAATACAAAGACGGGAAGTCTACTGGAATGGACCGACCTTGGGACCGGACTTGCAAGGTTGGTCGGCCTAAAATGTTCCCGTAATGTAACCTACTGGAATGGACTGACCTTGGGACCGGACTTGCAAGGTCGGTCGGCCTAAATTTTCCCGTAATGAACCTACTGGAATGGACCGACATTGGGACCGGACTTGCAAGGTCGGTCGAGCCTGAATTTTTCCAGCGATGAAACTTACTGACTTCGACCGACCCTGGGTAAGGTCGGTTGAGTCAAAACAAAATAATAATAATAATAATTAATAATAATAATAATAATAATAATAATAATAATAATAATAAATATAGTAACCATATGTATGTACATATATATGGGATTTTGGTAATGCACCATTAATGTAACAATAACGGTAAGAAAGTAAGTATGTAAGTAAAAAGGTAAGTTCAAGAAGTAAAGAGTAAAGAATGGTTTTTAAATCAAGTATAGAATGTAAGGAACTAGTAAGTATGTAACGAAAGTAGTGAAGTAAGGATAAGTGGATCAATAATAGATCATTGATCATACAACTTTATGTATGTCTTAGGATTCAAATAGTTGAACACCGAAGGGAGTCGGTGAGTCCAAAGTCAACGGTGAAAGGTATGATTTCTTCATGCTCTGTATCCTAACCTGGTTACCCCGATTTGTGTGCTTATTTGATCACCTAAATAAGATAAATGCATGAATCGAACTTTATTGCACTTACTTGTGCTTGTTTTATGTTGTTCTTGGTATATTGCCTTTAACACTTAGTTTGTATAATTCATGAAATGTATGGATGAAGATAAAGTGTGTATGTACCTTGTAATATATTTGTGTAATGTATTGTACCTTATATGTATGTTTATGGGAGTATTGAATTATTGTGTGGCTTTGATGTGTGACTTCTACTAATTCCTAACTACCTAACTCCTAATGTAAGTATTGAGTAAATTGGAATGAGTAGAAGTCCGATATAGTTTCGGCCACGCGTGAGGATGAGGAGACACAGGAGGTTGGATCCGATTCCTGGTTCTTAAACTTTTCCACGGCCCAAACCCCTTAAATGGGTAGCATCCTGGATTAGTGAACCAAGTAATCCCGGTGGATGGATAGTGTAGTCCCCGGGCCGGAGGTCCCGACGACTTGACTTGAGTATGTAGTAAGTAAGTAAGTATTGTATGAGTAATGGTCTTGGCTGGTGTAAGTCATTGACCCCGAGTAAAAGAGTAATCTCCACCCGATTAAACCCGGGTGGACAAATGGAGCTAACAAGTATGTGTATGTATTGTGTATTGTGTATGTATTGAGTATGCGTATTTCGGTAAAGGTGAGTATGTATTGGTTGACTTGTATTGTCTGCCTTGTATGTATTGAAGTGTATGTATGTATTCCTTATGTAGTATTGTACTAGTATGAATGAAAGCATGTATGTATGTATGTATTTGTATAATGAATTGCATGTATTCGACCAAGTGGTTGGCGTACCCTCGCTAGTACGCGGGGTATGCGGAAGTCATATGCAGCGAAAGCTGAGCCCCTAGGGGCAACGTTTTTAGTGTGCAGGTACCCGAAGCGGTTATGGTCACAGAAGAGACCGGCAGCTACGTTTTGACGGCTAGGAATGAAATGTAGGAAGTAGTAAAATATATAAGGTTTGTAGCCTTTGTTGTAGAAGCGTACCAAGGGGTACACCATAAGTATTGAAAGTATGTAGTTTGTGAGGAATGGGTAAATGTATAGTCTTAATGAGTAGGTATGAAATTGGAAGAGGTATTGTATTTGTATAAGGATCTTAGTAAACTCGGTGTATTAAATTGTATTGAACTTATGGAGCATTGTATGAAATGGAGCATTGTAGTACTTATAGGTAATTGAAGTATGTATTGTAATTGTGTAGTACTCGGATATTCCGGTCCATCAGACCGATGTTGTATGTAGTAGTAGCCTTGTTAGTCACGTGGGTAGCTAACGGCATTATACCACCCGCTGTTGTGTAAGTATGTATCCGCTGCGTGAGTATGGATGTATAAGGAGATTGGACGGTGATGACGGTATTAGCGGTAGGGGTGTTACATCCACTTAGTTTTACTAGTCTAACTTTACACACAAGTTTCTATACATTTTTGAAGTTTAAATGATACCAATATATACACGCACCCCCACGGCATTCCTACTGTAGTGTCATGAACTCTAAAGCATTAAGGTATGGTTAGATATCATTTTACCTTGTTTTTTTTTCTTTGGTCACCAAAAATCCTCCCAGCACCCTTGTCTCCTCGGCACAACCAGGAGTATAGTTTAAGTTAGTTTTGTATGATGTTTTTTTTGTTTAAAAACCCACGTAAACCTATAGGCTTAGTTACTAACTCACCTTGTTATTCTTGATTTCTTCTCCAGGGATAAACCCCCTGTTACCGAGCCAATGTAAGGGTGAAGGCAGCCTCAGTATATCACCGCACATGTGCAGGGAAAAACAACACTTATTAGTGCCTCTTCATGCTAGTTATTCTGGGTGTTTAAGCATAGATTTTGAAGCTTAAAAGGGGTGGTTTTTACCTTGTAAAACTACTGAAAGCTCAGCTGGTATTCTCAGCTACCTAGAGCACAAGGAGGGCTCAGTTTTCGTGGAAGAAAATCAAGAGAAAAGAAAGCAAAACAGAAATGTTTTACCACCGGTTATACCTTAGTCTCTGGTTGATGCCTTCGCTGGTTAATGCAGGTGATCAAGGGGAGTTTTTCTGCTCAGGGAAAAAAAAACTGAAAAAGACCCTTCAACTGGTGCAAAGAGAGTGTTTAAGTCAGTGTTGCAAGTGGTGGGTTTTTCAGACAGAACAGGATGAGGAAGACATGTAGTTTTCTTACCCTGTTTTTACTTCGTGATTCACCATGATGCTGCAGTTTTCTCGGTGGTGCTCTCTGGTTCTAGGAAAGGCTGGGAATACCTCCAGCTTGTGCATAAAATGAAAGTTTACCAGAGGTGTTAAAAGTAGTAATTTTCTGGGTAGAAACCGAGAGGGACATGGAGTATTTTTATGGCATCTTTCCTTACCTTTTTCTTACTGTTTTGCTTTGTACTGCAGGTTGACAGTGGGCATTTTGTTTGCTCACGGGAGACTGGAAAATTCTTCTTCAACTGATGCAAGAGGAGGGTTAAAACATGGTTGGAAGTAACATATTTTCTCGGACAAAACAGAGGAAGGGGGGGCATGGAGTATTACGCCAGTTTTTTTTCTTACCTCGTTTTACCTGCTGGTGTGAATTGTTTCATGGTGGTTTACTTATTCAAGGATGGTTGGAAAATCTTCTGCAGCTGGCGCAAGGGGAGAGTTCAAGGGGTGTCATTTTTTTTGACGTGAAAAAGGAAGGAAGGAATGACGTCTCCAGCATCTTCTTACCTTCTCCTTACTTGGTTGTGCAGATTGCTCAATGGCCCATGGTCATGTTTTATGGTTTGATTGTGGAGGAGAAACAATGAGGTTTTTATGGTGTAGGTATGTGGAGTTTAGAGTTAGAAGAGTGAAGGTGAAGATGATGGAAGGTGAGCTTGCTGCTGGTTGCTATTCTCGGTAGCAGCAAAGATGTTGGTTGCTGTTGTTTCTGGTGGAAAGAAGGTGAAAGAAAGAAATTGGGACTTGTTTGAAAGAGAGGAGGCACTACGTGGGCATGGGCAGTCTCTCTGAAGAGGAGAAAAATGAGTATTAAGTAGAGTCTTGGTTAAGTCTAGTAGCTTGTTTAAGTTTCTTTATTCATAGGTGGCTTCTTTTTGCTTTTCTTGTTTCTTCTTGCTTGGGTAATCGACTGGTATGTGCTGTTTAGGAGGCTGGCCTGCGGACTAGAGAAGAAAAGAGAGTGAAAGAAAAGCTTATCAAAGTATCTCCCTGTGTCATACATTGTACTAGCTAGTTAGACTTTTGTTCTATTTTCTTGTTTTCAACCGAGACAAATGGTGAGGGGTTGGGTTATGTCATAGCCGTAGGTAAGGGAGGAAAAGGTAAATGATGTTGACATGTCTTATTTTACATTATAGCTTGTACTTGTTTACTAGCTTAATTATTTAATCCCCTCCTTGCTTGTTCTTTCTCTCTTTAGTTGCAGTCGTAAGTGTGTTGTAGGGTGATGTTTTAATTCAACCGAGTTCCCAGGGGAAAAGGGTAAGGAGAATAGCTAGCTATCATTTCATGGTGTACTTGTATTGTCTTTTTCAATGTTTTCCAACTTACTTTTCAAGGTTTTATTTTCTCCTTTGTAATATTTGTATACGGTTGTATACTTGGGAAAGGTTTTCCCCTTTTTACTCTAGTGCATTAATAACACATATTAATGGTGCATAATGTGTCATTATTATGTTGGATGATAATGTATAATATTTCTTGTTTTAATGTATATAAATGAGTGATTGTTGTCTTTGAAATCTTTGTTTGACTATATGAATCATCCCATATAATTTTATCACTTTATTTGCGACATCGATATATGTATTAGAATATTTCATATTGTTTTAGTTTTTGGGAGTTATTCTCTCCTTAATGTTGCTCCCTCATTACTTAGAGGTTTCATGTATGTTTTGAACTATGTATTTTTATACTATTATTTATGATAAGTATTGGTCATTAGATGATTTATTATTGATCATCTAACTAAATGTAATTTAATTCCTTATTAAGTAAGGTAGTAAACGTTTGGGGTATTTCAGGCGAGGATGAGAAACAACCATGCCTTCGCATTTGTGGTGCTAAAGGATGTAACAGCTGCTAAAAAAGTCATAGAAGGAGTCACTGGTTGGAGCATTAATGGGGTAAAGCTGAAGGCGAGAATGGAGTTCCAGGGGAGTAGACAAACGGTGGGATGAAAACCATGATCGGGAAAAAGGAAAGAGGACGAAACAACATGAGTCAAGAAAGGTGGAAGCAAAACATGCGACGGCAATATCCAGACTGACGGTGTGCTGGATCAAGACATGAAAATGAGACAATGTCTGGAGCGATGTGTGGTCGTTGAGCTACCCGTTGAGAAAAACCCTCGGGAAGCAACAGGTTTACTGCAACACCGATGGCCAGAACTAGCCGGAGTTCTTGCTATATCCAGGAGGATATTTCTAATGGTCTTTAACACAAAGGATGTAGTAGAGAAAATACTTGACAACCCGGAAGAATCGAAGGACATGCACTTGTAAGAATGAACGGTGAATGATTAGATGGAGACAAGAAGAACATGGATTATTATCAGGGGAATACCTCAACATGCATGGAATAGGGGTAATATTGCTCATATTGCCAAGTTGGTTGGGGAAGTATTCAGAGTAGATGAGGATGAATCAGAAATAGTAGAAAACGCGGAGATTAAGGTGCAAGTGGAGACATCAACCTTACATTTCATTAACTGGAAGGTAAATGTTCAGGTTGACAATATAACATTTGTGGTATCAATCATTGAGGTGAGTCCACCAGGGGGCGGCAGAGCTCCGGCGACGGTGGCGGATAGTATCGTCCAGATCACCCAAGACTAAAGTCGGAAGCGAAACTAAAATGTCCAACACGAGGTAAACCAAACAGTTGCATCGAAACACATAACATTGTGGCCACAGTCCTGAAAAGAAGGTGAAGGAATTAATGATGAGGTGGCAAAGAGTTACATCAATTATGAGGAAAGGCATAATGCCCAAATGACAGATGAATAAAAAAATGGGAAACACCCAAAATCCAAGGGAGAATGCCACGTGGGTTATGGATAAAACAACTGGGCAAGATATGAATCAGATCCTAGGACTTGAGCTTGACCACGACGGCTGGCTGCAGGAAATGGGGTGGTCAATAAATTATGAAGGAAGTGGAAACCACTCACCCACGGCGCCAAAATAGTACTCCCTCCGTTCATTAATATCTGTCGTTTTAGAGGGTGACTCTTATTCAAAATATCTGTCATTTTAGCTTTTTGACACACTCCCTTCCACTTTTATCCCTACTATTCAATATAAAAGTAATTATTAGCTAAATGGAAAAGTAAAAAGTAGGGCACATGCGTCATTGTCCTACTTTTCTTAATAAGTGTGCAAATTTTTAAAATGACAGATATTGTTGAACGGAGGAGGGAGTAACATGGATGGTCAAGAGACAGTCAGTAGTTATATCAATGCAACACTTCAAACCCCAAGGACAAGCAAATAAATCATAGAGTCGGCGCTAATCCCTATAAATTCTGGCAATCATAGCGTCGATAAAACCCAGACGATGATATTAAACGACACCACCGTGCATGAGGGTCTAATTGTTTTAGATACTTCCAACTCACAAAACGAAAAAAAAGAAAGGAGTATAAGGGTTTTTCGACAAAAGAAAGTATTGATTTGTTTATGGAACTGTTCCACAATACTCCGGTAAAGGTGGCTAAAAAAAAGAACACTACGACAAGGGACTCGAGGGGGAGAATACTAGACGTGGGCGCGGAAATAGGAGAGTGCATGAACCTCGAACGTGTTAGGTTGTAGTATTCGAGACCCAGAGAGTGCAGAAGCAAACCTACTGCAGAACATCCAAAGTTGCGTCAAAGAGACATCACATGGGGATAGTAGTGTCAATGCAGAACATCCGAGGGATGGGCTCAAATCAAAAGGCAATGACAATACGAAGGGAGATAAAGGCGAGGAAAATAACAATAATGGGCTTGGTGGAAACACAACTGTCTCAAATAACTACCAATAAAGTCACGAGGTTTTTTTTTTTTGGGGGGGGGGGGGGGGGAGAAGGTGAGTCTGACCTGGGACTCAGTGGAGACGGTAGGGAGGTCTAGAGGGATTGTAATTATGTGGAATGAAGAGGAGGCTGAAGTAGAAATATTGAGAAAGCTAACCGATGGATTATGTAAGAAATAAAAGTGCTAGCTAATGGCTTCAAGGGTGCACACCTGTTTGTTTACGGCCCATGCGACAGGAGGACAAGGAAGGAAATGTTTGAAAACATAGTGCGGGCAAGGGAAAAGTGGGAGAAGCCAATACTAGTACTCGGCGATTTTCATGCGGTACTTAAAGTTAGCGACCGGCTTCATGGGGAAGCGAGACAGGAGGTCGAGACGTGTAATGAGTTCAGGCAATGGGTAAGTAAAATGGAGATGGTAGAGGTGCCACTGCGAGATGCTAAATTTACATGGAGGGGGAGGGGAACGTGTAGTCGAATTGATCGCGTTTATATACAAGACGAATGGTGCACACAAGATGCTGATATCAGTCTTACCACAGGCACATGGTGTGTATCGGATCATAGATTGATGGTGTAGGACAATGTGAAGCATACAATGGCCTAAACCTTTTAGAGCTTTGGACATGCGACTAGAACATCCTAGCTTCGTGAAAATGGTTAGCAGAGAATGGCGACGCATGCAGCCCGAGTTGACATAACGATGGTTGTAGATGCTCAATGGTGTGTGAAAGGGGTGGAATAGAGCTGTGCTCGGAGATATTAAATGCAAGGTGAAAATGCTGCAAAGTAAGCTAGAGACTTCGATGCTAAATGTTGTTCTACCAAAAATTTTGACCCCCCGGAAAGGGCTCAAGCAACAAATGTGAAGACAAGGGCAAAACAGTCAAAAATGCACCAAGACGAGATTTTCCAAGGACATTCTCGGGATTTTTTATTTTCATATGGCTTGTTTCCCACTCTAAATATCATAGTCACATTATGAAAGGCACCTCCTAAATTCTCTAGATGATATTTATTTAGGAAATTTAGCTTTAATTCATATTATAAGCTAAATTAACACATGGAATAGCCTCGAAAGAATAAAAAGATTTTCAAATATAAAATAAAATTGTCACATGGTTATAATGACTACGTACAATGATAAACCTGAAAATATTTTATTTGGAACTTAGCCCAAAATTTAAAGAGAAATTCAAACATTCCTACAACTTTCTCTCTCCTTTGGAAAATCCCAAATCAATTACAATGTCATGAAATTTTAAACACACAAGATGAAGGACGATTTTTTATTGAGATTGAACATCATTTGAATTTGATAATTCGAATTTCCAATGTAAGTATGAACTATGGGAGGTTCCAGATTGTAACATTTTTATCTAATCGGTTATTTATCTAAATAACCTGATTTCAAATCCAAAAATTCCTAAAAATCTTATTTTATCCTTGGTTAAAATATCAGAATTTTTATCAACCTATAACATATTTAAAAAATCAGATTCCTTTGAGCATAAATCAGGGTTTTAGATAAAAAAAATTGTTCTATCAACTTGGCCTTGCTTTTTTTTGTTATAAAAGGACCTCATCAAAAACTACCTATGGCAGGGGAGAACATTCCCAAAGTCATAAAACATAGCCGTCAACCTTCTCCCCCCGATTTTACACTCCCAAGCCTCAAATCAATACCAAAACTATACTGAAATCACCCTAAAACCACTGAAAACACAATCTTTCTTTCCCCATATGACTTCCAAACACCAAATCACCACAAATACATAAGCAAAACATCCTTAGAAACACAAGGAAGAAGGGTCCAGAAGCTCGGGTTGAAGTTGAACCGGATCGGCCACCAACATAGCTTTTGAAGATTCCCGACGTGAAGGAACAACAAAATTTTGAAACCAAAACAGGTTAGAAACCAAATTTTCTAACTCCCCAGATCTCAATACACTTCTGGTTGATATTTCTAGTCGAATTGATTTTTCCTTGCTTCTGAATTAAGGTTTGTTTGTGTCTCTACCTTCTAACTTGTTAGCTAAGTTTCAATTACTAACATGTTTAGAATCTTTCAGGATGCGTACCCATAAAATTTAAGCAAAAAAACCACCAGGAACAGCCTCTACGCCACCGTCCGAGGGCGGTCCGCACCCACGGACGCCATGTCCAGGGTCCCGGACGCCCTTCCGTAATCACGGACGCTCTCGGGCAGTGGCGGGATTTCAAATTCCAAAATTTAGGGTTTTACAAAGCATGTCCAGGCCCACGGACATCCTGTCTGAGGCCCCTGACTTTTTAAAATTTCATTTTATTTTCAATTCGACTTTCCTTCATAACTAGGTTAACTAGGGTCCGAGGGTTTGGACATTAGGTTCGTGGCCACGGACGGAAACAGAATTCGACTTAATTCTGCCTTCGAAACCCTAGTTTAGGTAATATCACTTTTGACTTAATTTTGTCAAAAATGCTAAAAGCACAAAAAAATCAGAAACTTGCACATTAGGTTAAATCGACTCGTAATAATCGTTGATCAATTAAGTATAGAAAACTGACTAGGAGGGGTGAAACTAGTGGAATGCTCCCAGATACGTCCCCGAACCGGTGGT